>PVHY01007797.1:0-65290 GCA_004024945.1 Uropsilus gracilis | reverse complement strand
CTTTTGTAATTATTAGGATAATTAGAAATCACTTTGTTAGAAATAAATTAGTCTGCACTGCACTGATAGTCTTACATTGGTTTGGTATTTTGGTTGAGAAGGCTGGGGATGGTGGTAAGAACCCACGAGTGGAAAGTTTAAACTGTGTTTTAAAGTTTTTCTTTTCTGCAGTTTTTGGAGCTGAAAGCAGAGAGAAGCTTGGTAGCTGATGTTTGCATATCAATGGTAAAGGTGATCAGTGAAAATGCTAATGAAGAGTGTGTAGCCTGCTTTGTAGAGAAAAGCAGGCAGATAAGTGTATCCAGTTAAGGTTAAAGGTAATTGCAAAGGAACTGCTTGTAGCCTGCTTCTGAGAGAGAAGTAAGCAGATAGCTGTATCCAGTTAAGTAAAGTCAGAAAGTCTCTTTTTACCCTGTTTCAGTATCTCCCTGAGACAAAAGTATATCCATTGTGTTTTTAGATACGAATACTCTACATTATATTTATATTGTAAAATTCTTTATATAAAATCCACAATACACACAGGTAATAAGTAGAATAGTTCATTTCCTAGCTGACTTTTTGACTATCATGGGCCTTTTTGTCGATAACACATTTCAGCAAACTGAGCAAAATTACTGAGGATTTAACTTCCTTTAATGAAATTCTTGTACTGGAATATTTCAAGATTCTCAAATTTTACAACAGGCACTCTTCAGTGCTATTTTTTCCAACAGCATATGGTCATATATATATGTGTATATATATATATGTATATATATATATATATATATGTATCAGAATGATTTACCCTAAGTAATCTCAAGAAAAATTAAAAAAAAAAATCTGTGGAAGAATATCTAAACCACTACCATATTATACCTATTAGATGGCAGCTATCAAAAAATGCAGAATTATAATGTTAGTGAGGATGTGCAAAAATTGGAACACTTTTACACTGTCAGTGGGAATGGAAGGTGGTATCTTTGGTATAATGGCAGTTGCTAAAAAATTAACCAGTATATGAACCAGCATAGACCTCAAAAGAAATCAAATCAGGTACTCAAATAAATATCTGTGCACATATGTTCATACCAGCATTATTTGCAATAGCTTAAAGATAGAAGAAGCACAAGAGTTTTGGGGCAGATGAGTACACAAAAAATGTTTACACATATAATGTAAGATTATTCATCTTTTAAAAGGCAGCATATATTGACACATGTCAGAGCATGAATGAAATTATACAAAGTAAAAAAAGTCAGATAAAAAGATAAATATCGTACAATTCTATTTGTAAGAAACAGATAAAGTAGTCAAATTCAGGTACAGAGTAGAATGATGGTTGCAGGACTTGAAAGAGGGAAGAGTGAGGTATTTAGTATTTAAGTGAAACATACTTAAAATTTTGTAAATGGAAAAAGTTGTAGGGCAGGATGTTTTTGATAGTAGCAAAACAATGTGAATGGACTCAATGCCACTGAACTGTACACTTAAAAAATGGTTGAGCTGACAAGTTTTATATTATATGGTGTTTCCATCATTTAAAAAAATATGAACTATAGCATAGCCTAAAGGCTGACCTTAAGTGAAATGTGACCCAATGTGTTAAACACTGAGTTGAAAAGAAAAGGAGAAAATTTAATAAAGCATAACTGAGACCAAAGTCTCTTTTTTAAAGAAAGTAATAATACTGCTGTTTATTGTCTGTGACTGCAATGATGCGGATGAAAACAACAGCTGTCAAAAAGAGAATTTTTCTGACATATCAATAGAAACATAAGAAGTAAAAATCCTTTCAGGAATGAATAGAAAGTCTATGAGACTCTTATAAAAGAAAAATATATATGGTATTGTATATTACATAGGGTACTCTGTGTCATATGACAAAATAAAGTGACATGCTGCTTTGATCTGAATGGTTGTGTCTTCCCCTAATTCTCATATTAAAATCTTAATCACAAAGTGATGATATATGGAAGTGAAGCCTTTGGAAGGTGAGACGTCATAAAGTCTGAGTTCTCCTGATTGTATCAGTGTCTCAGATAACGAGCCTGACGGGAGTTCCCCGTCCCTCTGTGTATGAGGGTTGATTATTCTCTCACAGTGTGAAAAACAACATTTCATTCTTTATAAGCTACCCTGTTTATAGTGTTTTGCTATAGTAGCCCAAATAGACAAAGTCAGATACCTATGCAGTATCTCTTCCTGTCTCCGTACATACCCATATTATCTAGGTTAAACATATAAAATGACGGCACAGGAACTTCAGATCTCCTAACAGCTTGTGGAATTATACAAATAATGACACCAGATTGTTATCTAATTACAAAAAGTTAAATACTATGAATTAAAATAAATGATAATGCTAGAGTGGAATCTATTTTGTGAGTTTAATTATCTTGAGATATTCTGAAAGCAATGGAAAAATTCTCTTTATTTTATTACTCCATTTCTTGATTTTTTAAATTTTATTTTGTGAACTCTGCCAAATTTCCAGAATTATTAATACTAATTCTCAATTTTGATGACTAGAAAAGGCTATCATTTATAATGAATTAATTGAAGAAAATAATAGTGAAAATAATTTAGCAAAAATGAAAATTTTATTTATATTTTAATATAGATAACATCACACATTCTAATCTACTACTTTAATGTGTTAGTACAGAAACAGTAAATACTAGAAGACAGACAAGTTAAGTAGTCACTCTGTATTTTGAAAATTATTCATGTTTGCTTCCTAACCTGACATTAAATTAATGCAATGATATGTCCAAATGCAAAGAGGCAATTGCTCATTAGCATTCATGGGCAACTTCCTTGGCTATACTACATTCTGAGGTTTATTTTCCTTTCAGTTTCAATTCATTTTTTTTAATTTAAGATTAATCTACCATGACCTTCAGACAGCAAACTTCACTGAAAAGCCACATTAAAATATTTGTTAGAAGAAATAAAACAGGTATTTTGACAGGGGATATATAATTTTTAATATTTAGACTAACCTGACTATAAAGTAAAGAATGCTATAACCTATTATTCTGTACAATTTTACTAGCTGTTGCCTTAATTTGAAAAGTATAAATCAACATTTGCCTGTTTGAATAAAAGCACTGAATACTGATAGCTGTTGCAGTGATAGGAGCTTTCAAATTAAATCTCAGTGTTTGGAGTCATTCAATTTTACTAAAGAATCTTTAATAAAATGTAGCTTCACTCATTTATACTTTTTCCTATGTTCTGGTATTTGCAATATCTGAGTGGTCTATTTGGCCCTCAAAGCTGCTGCATATCTATATATCCCCATTCATTCTTGGTATATTTTATCTTCGTTTCTTCCTTTTGCTCCTCCATGTTCTACACATGTTTAAATATAAAGTGCTTATGAATCAATTCAATTTTAGGACCACTTTCTATCTCTATATTTTCTATGTGATATTAAACAAGGCTTTGCTGTGTAAAGAAATCATTTTAAATGATTCATAGTCAAGCTCATATCACTAATTCTAGTGTCTCCTGTAACCTCCATACTTATAATTCCAACTGTACCTTTAGTATTTCCACTTGAGGACAGCACACCAGGGAGGTTTAACACATCAGTATGTCAATACCAAATTAAAGACGTCAGGATAATGCAAATATCAACAAAAATGAAAACAGACATTGGCAACAACAAAATAGTTGCAGCAGACTTCAAAAATATACCATTTTCAATGGAAAGATGAACCAGGCAGAATCAACATGGAAACAATAGCATTAAATAATTTGGACCACATACACTTAATAGATATTTACAGGTCACGGCACTCCATAAACTCTGAGCACAAATACATCTAAGCACACATACATACACATACACTCCATAAAATCTGAGCACACATACATCTGAGCACTCCATAAAAATCTGAGCACACATACATCTATATATCCAGAATATTCTAGAGGGTAGATCACATGTTGGATCACAAAACAAACAAACAAACAAATAAATAAATAAATAAAATTGGTGTAAGTTTATGGTGCAGAACTGTGGATGCTTTAGTGGTATGCGTGCTATCTATAGTGACTTTAGTTTGAAAATCATGAATAAAAGAAATGCTTATTTTCATCAGGGTGAGCTAGCCGTTTTCCTCTTTGGGTATTCCCTGACTTTCCAGAAGTATATACAGGCTCATAGAAAAAGTTGCATTCTGGAGCTACTACCAGTCTCATAGGATGAGAAGATAAACTCTGGAGTTCAGGGTTAAAAGTCAACTACAATGAGACACAGAAAAATGAGCATAAAACCTGTTTTTGCCTTCAAGTGATTGCTGAATTCTAAATGGTGAAGGAACTAGAAGATAAACATCATGCAATAATTAACTCATAAGAGGTAAAAACCAAAGCAGATTGTTGGGAAGTAACAAAGATTAAGGAAGAAAAATTTTGAAATTCAGTCAACTAAGAAAGGGAGATTCTTCAAATCAGCTGTATAATTAATAATTGTGATTAATGTATTCCAGATGGCCAATCGGAGCAGCTATAAAGAAATCATTTTTTAATTACCAAATGGAGATTTGAAAACTAAAAAATTAAACTAGGAATATAGTAAATTTGTTAATATATGTTTATCTCAGAGAAAAGGATTAATAATAACAAACTAATTTGCCATAAAATGTACACATTCAGGATACCTCCAGGGATAGAAAAAAGAAAAATGCAAAGTCTCTAACTTATGTGCAATTAGAGTCCCAGGATTAGAAGAGATGATGAATAAAAAGTAACAACATTTGAGGAAAACATAATATGTAGTTGCATATAGATACATATCTAATGTAACTATATATTAGATATGTCTATTGTATGTAACAGTTGTAATAATATAAATATAAGTACATATAATAAGAAAAGTGTATTCACCCCAAAAATGCACAATACGCAATATTCCAAAAACAAGATGAAATACAGCTGTATTTTGTGTGGAAGTCATTAGTATATTGTGAAAAATTCCCCACATTTGGTCTATTTTAGACAATCATGAACAGATTTTTCATAATACAATAAAAATTATTTAAAAATTGTAACAGATCTATTCCCACAGGTTTTAAACAGATCTCTTCCTTATGTATTATTATTTTGTTTCTAAATAAACAGTTCTCTAATTTATTCCCTCATTTCAAGAACCATTTTTATGGTTATTATCTTGGCACTATTTGACAGAGAATGTGCATCACCAAGATATCTTCATTTTCATAATATTACTAGAATACAGTTTCTTAGTATCCTATATAAAAAATCATAATATCCACTGTCTAAACTTTGTTTAAATGATATTATGATGGCTTTAAGTGGTATTGTGATGGCTTTCCCAAACTTCCATCTCTTTTTTTCACATTTACTTCTTTTTCCCACCAGGAAACAGTAAAATATCAATTCCAAAAAGAGTAAAATTTGTGAATCATTGTGCTCTTCCGACTTGGTACAATAGAAAGCCATAGCAAGTTTTGTGGAAGAAGTGATTAATTTGATTTTATACTAATAAGATCAGTGTGACTGCAGTGTTAACAGTAGACTGAAGAGGAGACAATTAGGAATAATATTTTTTACAACATGGACAATGAAGCAGGTTGTCACTTTTATTAATGATTGAAAGGTCAGCACAAATTAATTTAGAGAATATACTTTCTAATTAACCACATATCCTGCTTATGACATTGCATCAGTGATCAAAAAAAATGATAAAGCCAGTTTAGAACTGTGATTTTTAATTATATTCTAGCATATAAACAAGACATATCCACATAAAATACATAGGATATTTTAAATGTATAGATTATAACTCTTTCTATAGTTAGTTTTTTATCAGTCATTTTAGTAGTCATCCAAATAGTGCCAAGGAAAGAAATGTAGTGATTTTAAAAGCAGCCATGAATCATATTTTTCATGAGATCTCTTGGGTTCTTGCTAAAGACTGAGCACCATGATGAATAGAAACAGACTTTGCTTTCAAAAACTCAATCTAGTAGGACTAGATGGTAATAATCATCTAATCACCACGCTAATGCTTTATGTAGATCTGTTTACAGAAGAAACACATCAAATAAACTGTGTTGAAAAGACACATATCAAATGGGATTGCTTAAATCTTACATGATTTTTTATATATGAGTATCCCTTTCTTATTCAGATAATATGATGTTAAATGTAAGGATATCATATATACTCCATTCTCTTTGTGGAATGATTCTCTATAATTTTTATTTACTTCCTTTTTTCCTCTGTTTAATAGGTGTAGCTAATAATATTCTTTAAGATAATAGAGCACAACTTTTTAAAGGCATGTGTATAGGGAGAGTGTAGGAAAATATACTGATGGAAACTAATAACTTCTTTGGATCAACCTTGCATTTGAATAAAAAAAAAATTATTGAAATACTTCAGTTAGTCCATGTGGAAAAAAATATTCTGTTATCCACATAGATCCTAAATACACAAGAGTAATTGCATAGAAGTGTTAATTTGACCTCTTTCCAAAACATAACTCTCATTTAAAGTTGTTAACCTCTCTCATTAAATACATCTTTGCAAGGTTAATAAATAAATTATTTAGGTCCAAAAATGTGGAATTTCATCTATAAGACAGTATTACTTTGGGAGACAGACCAAAGAGAAAGTAAGTTACTGATTTAAGTGACAGAGACACATGACAACTACACATGGGCTTAACTAATTCCCTGGGATGTCTGGATAATCCAGGAGTTAAAATGAATTCAATATAACAAAGCCTATTAAAAAACTGTCCCTCTGTGATTTACTCCACTTGCCAATCAGCTTTCCACTAGACCTATCAAAGGGCAGGTCTGAGAAAATACATTTTTAAAGTCATAAAAAAGAGATCAAATGCCATAATACATATTTTGTTGAAAATCTACCTGGAAAGGGGACTGAAACTAAATTATTTGGGTTTCTTTTTACTTCAAGTTCCTATTAAATTTTAAATTGCTGTGTATTTTTATTCTCTTATCCATGGATTTTACATATATATAATTGGAACTGTTAGGTTTCTCTTCAAGTTTGAGCTGATACGAAGATATTGTAATAGACATAATTGCCAGGTGAAATTTAGTTGTTATATTTATATTATCATTATTCCAAATTTCTTGCCATGATACTGTAATATTTACTTTGCTAATCAAGAATCTGGAGCACAGCATGATTAAGTCATTTACTCAAGCTATATTGTGAGTAAATAGCAGAACTGGAAAAATTAAATGATCACTTAATAATAAAAATACAAAATCTATTTACAAAATAAGTACTGTTTTCTTCCAAATAAATTGATATCGTTTCCTAGTATTTATTTTGAATGTTCAAATGTCGAAATTTCCATGTAATTTGTAATGATTTAATCACGAAAATCCAAAGGTGGGTGTTTATATTTTAAATATTAATGTATTAAAGGTATCTCAAAGGGGAATCAAATATGCATTATCAAAAAGTTGGCACTGAAAAAGAGGCTTTTCGCCAGTCATGTTGGCGTGCGCCTGTAATCTGAGCTACTGGGAGGGACCACTTGAGTCCACGGGTTCAAGACAACCCTGAGACCTAGTCTTTTTAGAAATAAGGGGGGGGAGCACTTGCTGAAATTCATTACATAATTAAATAAAAAGAGAATTAATAAATGGTCGATCCTCTTGCTGAATCTGTGGTAAACATTTAATGGTATTTACCTATTCATTTTAAAACTGCTGCTCTTGACTTCCGGTGGCTAATAATTTATACTATGCTGAAGAACATATTAATCCTTTATACTGTAGGTGAAGAATAAAGAAGTTATGCCAGTTTAGGTAATACTAAAATATACTACAACAAAAGAGATTTAGTTGTTTATTTCAAATAAAACAGATGCTGTTCATATTCTCCAGTAGACAACAGGAGATCAATATGGTATTTCTTGCATCTGAACAAACTATGAAGCTCTTGAATTATTACCAAAAATTCTCATGAGCTTCCAAGGGCTAGCTCTTTGGATTCTACTTTTGGAAATATCTAAGTCATCTAATGTCTGGATTCTAACTACTTAGGCTCAAATACCAGACCTTCCCATAATAAACTTTACAAAGAAGAGCAAGTCACTTACCTTTCCTGTCTCAGTATTCTTCAGCCAGTAAATAAGGATAATAATTCTAGCTTCTTAGCTAGGAACAAGCTAGGATTACTATAAGAAGTACATGAAATGATAGGCATGATAGGCTATCTACATTTTCTGCAACATCAGTGGTTTAAAGCATGCTTTTCTTCAGCTTTGCCCCTTAATTAACTAGGTTGCATCAATTTGCTTCATAGTTTGTTATTCCAGTCATTCAGGCCAGATTATAGCTTCAAAGTCCCTTCCTGTATTAGGAGTTTCATCACAAAAGCTCATTACAAAACCTGTTTAATGTTTACATCATCAAATCATTGACTAAACTACAATCTTCAGTCAGGCAGAAATAAATATTTATTTCACTTCATAGGTGTAGATGTGTCTGCCTCCTCTTGAACATGAAGTAGGTTTATCTGGAGGAAGTAAGAGAGGTTTGAAGGGAGGATCTAGGTACCATCCTGGGATACAAGAGCATGTGAGAACATTCTGTAAGACATCAAGACTGTGGAGCCGGTAGACCTGCCTTATAAACAGAATTCTGCCAGTTGATATGAAAACTGAACTGAAAGATCTATCTATTGAGTAGTCACACATTTTAAGTTCAGTAAAACAAGGAAGGAAAAAAGAACTGGAAACCATTTTCCCAGTCTTGTGGAAATGAATGAGTGCAGATAGAAAGCAAACAAGGAAATGTGAATGTCTTCATGGAAAATTTGACTATCAGGTAGACTCTGACTTATTGAATTAAATAGTGATCAGTTATATTTTATAGAAAGAGCTTTTAAAATTCTTTTGTTTTTACCAATAAGTTGCAAATTAAAAGGGAAAAAATGCTGCTCTAGTTGACAAATACTAGTGATTTGAGCTCAAAGAATAAACACTTTGTTCAAATTATACTAATCATTGACTCTTCTGTCCCATGTACAATCTAAAAGAGTAAGTGGAGAGTAAAACAGAGCAATTAACTATCATTACTTATTGGCCCAATCCCAAGAGATGATTCAAGACAACAGACAGCAGACTCATTCTGATTGAGGCCAAATTTCAATAATCATGCGAAGAGAACTGCTGTGACTGATAAAGTTCAAGTTGTCCTTATCAAGGGGGATAAAGTCCGTTTTGAGATGAAGATACTCAGGTAATTCATTCACAAGACTTTACAGAACTAAAGTATGGTTGATCAACAGGGTAATT
The DNA here is from genome assembly GCA_004024945.1 of Uropsilus gracilis. NCBI lineage: Eukaryota > Metazoa > Chordata > Mammalia > Eulipotyphla > Talpidae > Uropsilus > Uropsilus gracilis. The sequence continues at coordinate 55,989 of PVHY01007797.1, read as the reverse complement.
TACAATGGTATTCCCTATTAGTGCTCTATGACTTCTTGAGAAATATGGGCAAAGACTGACATTCAGCTACTGGTATGATTAGAAAATATCTGAGCCAGTTGGCAATTTAGCTGCAGTTGAGCCCCTACTTTTACCTAGTCTCTCAGGTCCTGAGGAGTCCAAGAGAGGTGAAAAAGGATTTGCTGTAGTTCTGCCAGTTCTCGACAATTCCAGAATGTGCACACCTGCCCCAAAATGGGCCCAGAATCTATGTTATTATTGACAAATGGCATCCATTAGGGACATGCCTGGTGCCTCTCTGGCTCCCTTAGGATGTAGTTAACCCTCACTGGCTGTTTTTGACCTTCTTTCTGTTTGAGGAGTATGATCACTACCTCTTACACTGTCATGAACTGTCATGGCCATTCCTGATATACTAACCATAAACTTTCTGGCTACTCTGTCTCCAGTAGGTCAGGGAGGAGTAACTGAAAGTGCTTTGTACTCTCAGAGAGTGATAGAGAAAATGGCTGTATTGAAATTATTGTCTAATTCAATGCCTCACATCTCAGTCTTCAGTCAATTAAGTAAGTTTTTGTATTTGGACCAGCAGCAAAACATAGTAATTTTTTTTCAGATTTCATCCTATTTGCAAATCTGTATCATTTGGGATGATGGTCATTCTTGATTAATAACTTCAGTCTAACCTAAATATTATGACCAGAATAAAGAAAGAAATTAAGTGTAGTAGGTTCTTAAGCCTGCAAAGGTTAACTATGAACATCAATTTTACAGTTTTACCCAATTACAAAGCTTGTTACCTCATTTAGTGATCAAGTATAATTTATGAATCAACTGTCACAGCTTACTCAACTCTCAGTAATGAGAGACAATTTATTCAAGAGCTTTGTTATCTAAGAACCTACCAGTGCACAAACCGTGAGCAGAATGGGAACTTTATTTAATTTCAAATGTTAAAAATGACATTATTATATTTCTTTATATACAATTCAATTTGGTCTATAGTTTCATGTTTAATGAGTCAAGATAAAGTCATCTAATTCAAGTTTCAATTCTTCCTATAGATTCATTTCAGTTGTTTTAGAAATAAATGCCAAATATTTAAAAAATAGTATAATATTAACTAAATAGTTACTTTTGTTCATTGTATCAGGAAAATAATGGAGTGTAATAAGAAAGAGTATACTCCTGCCCAGCAACTAAAATCTAAACAAATTAACAAATTCATATTATAATTTCAGAAGTTGAAAAATATTTAAGAAAAAAACAACAACAAAGGCACGATACCTGCTGTAAATCCAGTGTAATTGTCACATAATGATATTCAATTCCATTCTTAATACTGGGACTCTGCCACCAAGTGTTCTTTCCATCAATAGCATTTGTAATCGGGTGTCTCTCTATTGAATCAGTAACAGCATGCATAAGGAGAAAAAAGATCACAGAATGTATTTATAGCTGTTTCTTTAAAGAAAAAATTCAAATGAAGTTAAATGATCATCATATGAATATCAAACATTACAATTATAAAAACATATCAATTCACAACTTCAACAGAATTTACTTAATGCCAGTTTTTTTACACCATTCTACAAGGTAGTGTGAAATGTTTGCATGCGTAAGTTATAAGAGAAAAGGCTTTTCAGCACTTAGGTCATGATCCAAAGTGGACAACTTTAAAGATAACTCTAGAGATTAAGTGTGAAGAAATAATATTGAAGTCTGATTGATGTGTCAATCATTCAAAGAAGCAAAAACTCTATAATTTGAGGAAGTTCTAGTATGCTATCAACTTTGTTAACAGATACATAAAGTCCTGAATTGTAGTTGAAAGGTATATGAAGATTTCCTTTTCTGACAGATTCATTATCACCAAGATGTGGGCAATGCGACATGTATCTGGGTTTAATATAAAATGCTATCAAATTCATCCCATAAGGCTTTTTGCTGTCAGTCCTTACTTGCCAACTTTCTGTCACTATTTAAAAATATAATGAAAGATACTCTAAACCTTCCATAGAGCATTTGTTAGTTCTACTATAGTCAATTATGCACAGGAGGATTCTAGACAATAACTAGGGAGAAGATGACAAAACTTATCTGACCGTTACTCTAGATAGATGAAAATAAGACCTACTGTGAGAATTGAAAGGAAAATTGAAGATAAAAAATAAGAGTTAGCATGCTACAGTACTTTCTTTTGTTGACTTTCTTACAAGTCTCAAACCTCATAGATTCCTCATCCCATCAATATTAGGTCCATACATTACCTGTGAGCTGCGTAAATCCTTGTTCCTTTTGTTCTTATCTGAAATTTGCACTTTTTACTTCCCAAATATTTTAAGTTTTGTTCCTTTTCTCTTTCCCTAAATATACCCAGTTTATGTACATGAGGATGGCAGGAGCAGAAGTAGTTGGAGATTTCCTATTCCTGATAAAGGTATTTAGCTTCCTACCATCTCACTTGGGAGTACACATATCTACCCAAAGAATGCAAGCAAAATGGATGTGAACTTCTTAGCTACTTTTCTATTCCTGCTACTCATGTTTTTAGCAAGATGTTTCAAATGAATGGCCTAAGAATAACCTTTTCACTTGGACCACAATTTCTTTTAGCTAAAAGGGATAGTTGTTTTTTTTTTCACTATCTGAAGCAAAGTCTTTTCATGTGATCTTTTCTAGCATAAATGTCATAAAACAAAAAACAAATTTGTTTATTTGGAAATATACTTCTGTGTACATAGGAGACACAATAGCCTATCAAGTCATACCTAATAACACATACAACCTAAACAAACAGTAACATACAGTATATGCAGGACTGATATGATAAATACCTATCCTTTTTAAGGATAGGTAATGGGTATGGGCATTACATGGGTAATGCCATTCTTGTTGTTTAGGATGCATGCTGCCTCTATAATCACTGCTGCAAAACACACTGAAAGCTCTTCTCACTTGTTTGCCTTTTGTTTTAAAAGTAAAATTCTCTTTGTAAGCAAAGTGGTTTAATGCAAATTTCAAAAAAGTGAGAAGTACCAGCACTTCAAATAATAAACAAAATATATCACTCTGAAAAACAATCATGAACACTTGATTTGCCCACATCATGCAGTAATCTAGCCAGTATTCACATGATATTGGTAATGACAAAACATATGTTTTGGAATATGAAGAGCTGGAGTTAAGGAGAAAGATATTCTACCCAGTGCTACCATTCAGTATATAACTGATCATGGGCAAGTCAAATTAAGTGTGTCATTCTTGAAATAGACGTAAGTTTCTATATACTACAGTGGTTTCCAGACTTTCAGAAAAAGTAAAATGATTAAACAAATGTGTTTTGAGAGATATTTACAGAATTAATATTGGCATTGTAGCTCTTTATTTCTCCAATAGTGATCTACAACCTATATGTACTATTATTTAATATACAATCAGTGCTATAGTATAAAATAAAGGATGTTAGAGCTAACAAAAATGTTTAATATCAAAATAAAGAACAATTCTTTAAAATGGATTTCAATTATTTTCATGAAAATTTGGAATTTTGTTCTCATTTTTTATTTTACCATAGATGACTAAAAATATCTAAGATGGAACGCTTCAACTCAGAATTACCAGAGGAACATTATAACTGTTAGCAATCTAAACCATACATAAACTAAAACTATTCATAAAACTAAACTATACATAAACTAAAACTATATATATAAACTAATATACATAAAACTATATATTATCCATATACATAAACTATATATCTATTCAAATATTTTCTTCTGAATCTTAATGAGGCAGATTACATTTAACAAAGTTTTTAAAAATAATAAAATTCAAGCCAAAGTCCTCAATGTAACTATAGTCTATTAGTAAAACAATAGTAAATATAGCAAAATCATCTTTAGAACAAATATTTTCATTAAAACATATTATTATTAAATTTTCTACTTTCAGACTGAAGACATTTTTAATCTACATTAATTTCATTACAATTGTTTGCTATAACTTGTTTAACTGAAAACATGAAGTCTTTGAGTTACTTATGAGCTAGGATAGTACACATAGTGTGTTGTTCTTATTGCTAAATTATTTAACTCAATAAAAAAACTGGATCAACTTGTTTAGTACCAAGTCTTATCACATTAGCATTCCACTGAGATGAGGCATCCAAGCTCATTAGTGAAAAGAAAAACTGCTGAATATATCTAATAATTAGTGCTAGTTAACTTTTTCTGTTTAAGTTAGAGAAGGTGTCCAGTTTTTTATAATAGCAGCAAATATCAAAGCATAACTAAATATCAATCAAATACCCTCTGGTGTGTGGATGTTGAAATTGGCACATTAGGATTCAGAAATATATAAGAAATATTATTGGCATTAATACCAAAGAAAAATAAATATCATAATAAATATTCCCCAAATATCCTCCTGAATTTTCTTTGCAGATTGGGGTTTTAAGATGTGATTAAAAAAACAGACACACAACCACATTTCCAAATCAGATTTGTGGATCTTAGGTAATTGTGAAGGAAGCTGTGTAATTGGAAAGTTTGATACCTGCCATTTCAGGTCAAATTGATAGGAGAATTAGTCACAAAAAGGAAGACTGGGAGGTGAATCAACAATTAACCACAATCCCCATTATGAGAGTTTAAGCATAATTAATTTGCAAGTACTGATTAATTGTTGGCATACTTCTCTTATTTAAAATGATAGCGAAGCTTACAACATCCTCTACAGGGATAACTATGCAAGTCAACCCAAAGGCTAACTGAATCTGAAAATTGGTGAGGGAATTACCGATGAAGGAAATCTTTCAAACTGCTAGTTTTAAATTCGGAAACACAATCTGTTAACAGTCAGGAAGGTTAAGATTCCTTTTCATTGTATGTAGTTAAGCACAGGCCTTCCAGATTTGTTTGACTTGTTTGCTGAATTTGTGGTATTATAGTATCTCTTACTCCAATATTCACTAAAAAATATCCATGTGATTGTTTGCTAGATTTTTATTCTTGTAAAGGTGTTTTTCTCTCTAAGTTACTAGTTTCAAAAAGAACTTTCAAATGTCATTAAATTGGTAATTAAAACTAATCACACAAAGGTAATCAAGGCTGTGAAAAGTTAAAAAAAATAACACTACAGTGAATAAAAATGAAAGATTACAAAACATACATCTTGTAAGTATGTGCTTTAAAATTTATTCACGTTTGCCCAAATGTGAAAACATGGGATGGGATTACCTAAATAGAGATATTTTATTGAGTGATAAAGCATACTAAATAAAGAACTCCAGAAAGACAAGTAATAAAGTTACTCTTGGACTCAGTTTGGCAAATGCATCTCTATTTTTCCAATTAAAATTCTCCATTCAATCATTTCCCATCCCATTCTTTGTATAACTTCCTTCTATATGTTACAGAGAGGGCTCCCCATATAAGGAGGTGGTTCCACCTGACCCACCAAATGAAAGGTACAGCTGAGTGGCAAGGAGAAGCTAGAGAAGACTAGGAGAACACTTGGAGGACACACATGAAGCAGAAAGATCTGTGAAGTCTCACATATTTCTCAGCTTTGGACTTGCACTAGGGACTTGGGAGATGTGGAGTTGAGGCACAAAGAGATGAGACAAATAGAGACACTTGGAAGAGACATGGGTGAGAAACTCATGTGGATGCTGGCAGCAAAGGCAGCTGTTATCTTGATTTCTACTCTGTTTTCTCCTTATTCCTAACTTTACCTGGCCCCTTCTGTCTCTTTTCTCTGGTTCCCCAAAGTTAGGTACCTTAGACTTTTAACAAGTTTTCAGGTTTCAGTGTTTTGGGTCAACCCTGTTTAGTTGGGCATATACTCATGAAGGGATGAATAACTACATATGTTTTATTGGAAAGAATTATCTTTTCTTCTTTTCTCTCTCTGAATCCTACTGTTCTTTTTTACTACACATCTTAACACACTAAGAGTATGCTATATATTTACACCATAGATGTACACCATTTAGAGCACACAAGTTTGGGGGTCCTGGTGTACCCCTCAGTCTACACTAACACTGACTCTGACTACACATCTCCTTCTCTTCCCACAGATAGCTTTTCCTCCAAACCAGGCAACTGAATGTTTTAATGCCAAGCTAAATCTGGCCATCTTCTTAGAACTTTCTTCTGTCAATTCACTAACCACTGATATTTTCCTTCTCAAAAATTCTACTGTTTATAATAAGTAACACAAGGTATAGTACTAAGTTTACTATTTTGAATAGTTGTATAATTGCTTTTGATATCAACTATTATTTACCTTAGGTGATAGGAAAGACACACACACACACACACACACACACACACACACACACTTCCTCACTCCCAAGGCCCTACCTGCCACTCTGTCAGGCCATTTCCATAACTTCAGCCTTTCTCATATTCTCTATGAAATCATCCCTGAACCAAGAGTAGTTTCTTCTTGTCAGGCTTCATCTGTACTAATAAACCTAAACGTCATAGGTTCATCGACTCATTTATTTTCTGATTTTCAGTTCATTTTTCTTGTCAACTTATCCTTCCATTCTTTTTCTGTAATATCAATCCAAACATTTAATTCTTTCCAGCTAAACCCTCCTCAAGCAGTATAGTTGATATAGGTATCCCCAACTTAACAGTTCATGTTATATTATTTACTTTTACGAAAGTCTACATTGCTACATGTTTTCAACTAACTGAATGAAATCTGATAGGGATTTTCACTTTTACAATGAACAAAAATAACATTCGCCATTGGTTTTGCAGCAGCTGTAGAAATATCGAGAGTGACACTGCCAAGCTCCTTTCTCCAGAACTACTTTATAGAGGTTGTGTACTTTTCAATTCATTCCTGTTTTTAATATTTGTCAGTAGAGTTAGGTTTTCTATATGTGATTTTTTATGATTTTGTGGGTGTTTTGGGGGGGTCTGGAAATATTCAAAAATATTTTCATGTAAATGATAACTTTCTTTGCTTTATCTATTTCAACTCATGAAAGAATTCATCGGAAGGTTATACTTTCTAAAATGCTCTGAGAAAACTGTATAAAAGGAACTGCAGTCACCTGTGCACCATCATCTTAATCTTTTATGCCCATTCCACCCCAAGTTCTCCCCTCCCCATCTCTTACTCTATATTTCAGTTCTGTTGACAATGTAAACTTTTTCTTGTCTACTTGTTTGTTTTTCCTGTCCCTCATATAAGTGAGGCCATCCAGTATTTCTTTTCTTTTTTGGCTTATTTCTGCTAGCATGGTTCCTTCTAGCTCTATCCATGTTACCATGAATAACATAAGTTTGTCTTTTTTGATTGATGAATAATATTCCATTGTGTACAAAGACCACAGCTTTTTGGCAGGGTGGTAGAAAAACCCTGGGGCTGACAATAATGCAAAAATAATTAATTTATTGCTAATTATGTTTTTAAAGGAACTCCAATCATGTTTATGAAATGACAGAGAGAGGCTGTCAAGAAATAAGCTTACACTAAATTGAAATGTCTAAAAATTTGGGGGAGGGATGAGAAGCCTTTTGACTTTAATGCAACTTGGCTTCAAAATTTCTAAATTATAGACCCTTCCCATACACACACACATAAATGAGTACATACCGTTGGGATTGCTGCTGTTTTGATCGCAGAATTGACATTGAGGGTTCCTTACAGGCTCATCAGGGACGTGCTCTACCAATTTACAATACTTTTCAGGTCCTTTTTCTCCACATGTGGCATTTGCGGTGATGAGAGCATTAGAAGCAAGGTTCAGAACCGCAGGAAATAAACCTGGAAAAGACAGGAAAATGAATTCAAAGTGTGAGAGGCCAAAATAATGTGGTATGATTTTGCTGTGTTTCAAACTGAAATTATCATAGGATATTTTTCAGAATATCAAGTTAATCAAAAATGAAGTAGAGATAAACAGCTAACTTAGTTAAGAACCTACATACACAGCATAGAGCATAAAATGACCATTTCTTTCTGCATCTTAAATGTAGAATCTAAAATCTTCCTCTTAATTTTTAACATCTAATACTTAATTAGAAAAAAAAATCCCTGTCTCTAACACACATTAAAAATAATCTTCTATTCATGTTATTGGTAGAAGATCTTACTGAATCCCTGTTCTTTCATTTCAGTTATTTTATACCTAGAGATAAAATATAATCACATATAAAGGTTTTGCACAACTATGAAGTTATATTTTCTGTGACTGTATTTATGCTAAAACTATCATTTAGCTTAAGTTATTGTAGTTTTTATATATCTAAACTAGAATAAAATAAAATACAGTGAAGGATCTTGAGGAAACATTCTTTAGCACCTTTGGCTCTGTAGCCATATTATACAGCAATATCTTACCAGAAAAAAGTAATTTCATTGTCCATGATCAATTACTATAATTGATTTCTTAGAAACAATAACAGTTTGGTTTGGTTCAATACCATCTCAAATGCCCATCTGGTGTGATTCTGGAAGGCCTTTTGTTACATGAGAAGATAACTTAGGCTGCTTCCTTTCTCTAACTTAATGTCAATTCTGCTTTACTTGTGTCTCATATTTGTAGTTTACATACCTCTGTCCAGTGACAATGTAGTCAATTATCAGAAGCTACTGTTGAACCAAAAAACTTGTCATAGAGAAAGTACATTTAGGATTATAGACAACATGACTCAGTTTATGTAAGAAACATGTTGATCATGGTCTCTATACTATATATGTAGCATAGATAAATATTAGTTCAAACTCTGACTGGAAGTTCTTTACTTATTCTATCCTAGATCTTGATTTTGCAGTGATCCCAGTAATTTTACATTCATGTTTTCTGTCATATCTTCAAAATATAGTACATCTTGGCAACAGAGTATGACTCAATATACTTGTAAAATGAATTAATTACACATATTGCCCTTACAAATGTCCTTCTGAACAATAATGATGATAATAGCCAACATTACTGCATGTTATAATGTTCCAGGGATTGTTCTAACACTCTTTATCTGCAGGAACTAATTTGCAACATATGATACCAATATGAACTGCCTGCTATTAATATCCCTATTTTATGAACATGTTCATTAACTTGCCCATGATAACAACTAACAAGTAGAAGAGTTGTAATTAGCATCCAGACTGTCGGTTTTTGGAGTTTACTCTCAACTTACTACACTGTAGTCTACACAATGTCATATGAAACCTACATGAATGTAGTATTAATGTGTCCTCCTGGTTGGCAGCAAATTGCATCAAAAAAAATGATACAGCAAATTGAAAATAATTCAAAATACCCTGCATCTCTATAAGAATTGCCTTCAAATTTATCAGATTTTTGTATTTGTTTTCATTGTTATAGTCTCCATATATATATGTACATTGCATGTAGTTTTAATTAATTTTAATTTTTTTTATTCAGGAAACATTTGTTCACAGCTTACATATGAATTAGAGAACAGGTTCATAGTTCCTCAGATGAATATTACCACATCAGTGAATGAATTCTTAAGACCAGTCAAAATCTCAATTTTCATTCAAAGTTTCCCAAAAAACTACCTCCAATTTCCTCTCTTCACTCCTTCCCCACATTCACCAGTCTCTGGAAAACTCTAATTCTATTTCACACAAGTTCTCCCACCCCATTAACTCTACTGCTTTGTGCTTTTCTCCCAATAATAACTACTTGAGGTTTTCAAATTTTCCTTACCAAGAGTTCTAAATTTACATTTTTTTACATAATTGCAACCACCATCTCATTAATTTTTCCACATAAATGTATCTGTCTCAACTTTAGTTTCCTTAGCCTTCAATATGCTGTGAGGTTAGTCAATATAATCATTAGTTACTTTCAATCAACTTTAAAAGTAACTTCATCATCCCCAGAGAGCAATCTCTTTTCCTACTTTAGATCTTTCATTTTCCAGGTTGGTAACTGATATAAGGTTAAATAAATGAAGCATTTGTCTTTCTTTCTTGTCACTCATTGTCATTTTTTTATTTAGCTGTACAATTATTCTTCAAATATGTTTTGAAAGTAATGTCAGATATCAAAGACAATAATAAAAATACAGTCAGGATGACCTCTTTGTGAGAAGTGCTTGTGAGTTGAACCCAGAAGAAGAAATAGAAGTTTATCTGGTAGAAAAGAAGGAAGAAGCTTAAATACACCAGGCAGAGAGACTAGCATAAATATGGACTTAATTCTGAAAGTTTATGTGATGTTGACAGAGTACTTGAACACAATTCTTCTAACCCTTTGGAGGATATGACTTTTTCAATATAGATACTGATATAGATTTACAAATATTACACAGAGTATTCCCAGTGATTCACATATTTATCAACATAAACCACTGCCTCTTTTTTCACTGTCAGTAATATGTTTTTATAGGGATTTTTTCCAGATTGTTAAAATTTTCATTTATAGCATAGAAGCATAGGTAGTAAGAAGAAAGAGATATCCTGGATATCTTGCTTTCAAGGCAAACTACCTTTCATCTTGCTGGTCAGTAAGAAGAGTTCAGGTAGCCAAGATCCCCTTCAAACACAATAGTTCAGTAGTCAAAATCTCTAAAACTGCCCCATAAGACTATAGTTTTTCCTGTGATCTTTGTCTCCTAACCTCTGACTAATCCTGATCCTGATGCTGGTCAGGGTTTCTGTTACATAGGAATAGGACTTACCATGCCTTGATTGGTAGGATCTGTGCACCCTGATTTGAGCTGGCTAGTTTTATACTTTGTGAGGTTTGAGTAATCATTGGAAAGGGTAATAGAGAGAAGATGACTGATAAGAATTACTTTCTATATATTGTGTGTTCTAAAACTACAAAACTACATGTTAATTTCCCCACAGATTTAAATCAATAAAATGAGTCAAATGACATTGCTAAAAAAATGATTATAGGTATGGTAATAGTATTAAGAAGCTATTTTATATACATTGTATAACATAATTTAATTTTCCCAACTCCATTATGCACATTTTATCAGTCCCATTTTATAGATGAAGAAAGTACAGCAATGATAAATAAGCACAGTTATAATTTAATAAGATGAGAACTAAGATTTGAACTCTCCTCTTCAATTCAGAAGACATTCTTTATTTCCTGTTTTTTTTTAATTGAGGCAACACTTGTTTACACTATCATTTATGTTTTGGAAGTATAGGATCTCCCCTTCTAGTGATGTTACCAAAGTTTACCCCACCAATAATGCACCATAGTCCACCAGCTGAGTCCAGTGTGCTCCCTCACTTCAAACCTATTCTTATGTGGCATATACTTACATAGCAGCAGCCAGTCCCTGGTCCTTAGTTTACCAATGTATGTATTTAATTAAAGATACAGCTTATCTAGTCACTATCCCTTTGTTGCTCCATAGAGTTTTTTATTTATTAAAGATAATAGCAACATTTTCATTTTTTATCTCTCAAATCTATTAGTTTGTTTTTGTTACTCTTAATGATCATGCACTCAGAAATTAACCTTTCCATAATTTAAGTGCCTTACTTAGTAGTCAGATAACATTTTTTTAATTTATCAGCCATTTTGCTGTTTATTTTTAAAAATCAGTATAATCTATTGGTCAGGGAAGGTCCCCAATTAGTTGCTAATGACTATTTGAAGAGTTAATCAACATTTCAGCTTTCGTTGAATCTTCAGCAGGTTGAATTATAGATTACAGCCCATTTTTCTTCATATGTTAAATCTTTCAGTTTATACCTATTTATTCCCATTCAAAAGCAACAAAGAAATATTTATTATCATTTCAGTATGGGTTGCTTCATTAAGATTATGTAAACATTGTAAGCATAAATGAACTAGAAATACTCAGTGAACCTTTATAGAGTATTGATTCAATTTGAGGTCAGGTAATGTTAATGACATAAAACTCAGTGATCATTACCATACAATCATGATTGACAATCTTTTAAAAACTAGTATCTAGACTACATAAATTGGCTGCATTTGTTGTTCAAGCTTAAAATTTGAGCAAAATTCAAATAACATTTATTCTCTCTAAATTATATTTCACTAGAATCTAATGTAGACATCATATGAAGAGAGAATATTCAGCTCTCTCTATATATCCATTTAATAAAAATATAAATTATAATCTGCTCCATCAAGTAAAAAAAAATAGAAATTCTGCTATAATGAGGCAAACATTTGTTTTTAATTTGGATATTTTACACTCTATTTGCTTGCTCCAATAATGTGATTTGTTCAAATAAATTTTTGTGATGTTTTAGACTGCATTCCCAAAATACCACATTCTGGCTTCAAATGGCAGAAGCATTCTTAAAATCCAAGTATGGAAATCCTACTTTTAGTAATTGTGGAGTAGCTCCTATTGAAACAGACCTCCCACAGACAACAGCTGTGCATTCTAAACAAAAATTATTTTTAAAAAAATTCCTGCAGACATTAGAGAACAACCCCAATCAGGTAAGTCGAGATGTGTATACTTTGAAAAAAGATATCAGATAAGCTCTAGACAGTCTCATATGGAGACTAAAATTCAATAAAAACTGATAGTTCACAGTTTTTGAAGAGCCAGACAATAGAACTATGGGCAATCACAACAGACATAAAGTGAGGAGGAAACCCAGGAGAAGAGGCAGCCACAGAAAGAGAACTTCAAATCAGTGCACACAATATAAATAGTAACACATGAAGTAAATATTCCTAAACAAGGAAAGAAAATAGCTGAATTCTCAAAGTACTTTCAGAACTATGCTTCAATGTAGTAGAATGAAAAACTTTGGGGACTTATTTTATCCAGTATGTTTTTGAAATTCATTCTTCTTGTTGTGAATTAGTTCTTTATCCTCTTTTGTTTCCAAGTAGTTATCCATCATACGGATATATTATGAAGTGCTTACCCAATCACTAACTGATAGACATTTAAGTAGTTTTCAAGTTGGAACTATTATGAATCAAGCTGATATAAAATTTATATACCGAGAAAAAAAAAAGAAGAAAAGATGAGCTATTCCTCAGAAAAACACATACAGGATTCTCAGTTTCTATGATTTATTATTTACAATATCCAGAATGCAATAAATAGAAATCAGAACATAAAAAGAAAGAATAAAATGTCACCCAATCTTAGGATATAATCTATGAGTGGAGACTAACATTGATATAAATCATATATTAAAATTAACATGTAAATATTTAAAGAGATTGCATAATTATAACCAAGTACATATGCAAAAACTTTTAATGTAAAGGAATACAAGAAATCTCAGCAGAAAATAGAAACTACAAAAAATAGCAATATATATGTTAGAAAGCTATATTAAAATTTTCTTTAAAATCCCTGAATGCAATTAATAGAAAACTGGAGATGAAAGAAGTATAAGTTAATTTGATTATAAATTGATAGACTGTTACCAGTAAGAATAGCTGAAATAAGTTTCAATGATTTAGTAAAACATATACTATAAACTATGAACTGTTAGTTTACAGATTAGAAAATATTAAATGGCACTTTGAAAAATTAAATTCTCTACCTCACACTATTTGACTTCTACCTCTGTCTGTCTTACATTTTTTACCTCTAGTTTAATATTATCTACCAATTGATCAGTCAACCAGTCAATCAATCATTTCAATTGTTTATCTACCTCACCTTTGTATTAGGATATTGTATTCTATCATTCCTCTACTGCAGTTGCTCCTATGATTCCACTTCTTCCAGATTCCACTTCTGGTCATCTATCTCACAGCTGTGTAAAAGATTTTCCTAAAAATTAAGTCTCATTATGTCACTATTTTGTTTAAAGACCTCTGTTGTGACCTAGGTTCCATGCTGTAAACCTAGGAATGGTTTGATGTTGTTGCCTCTAGTATACCAATCAAAATTTTACTGTTTATAAATATAAGAGTATTTTAAAAAGTTTTTTCATGACATTATCTTGTGCTTTATTTAAGTGATTTTTTTTCTTTTATACTCATTTACTCCTCTTTCAAGACCCAGCTCAAATATCCTGTGCTCTGTGAAAACGTTTCCTGGAATTGTCACACAGCATTCTTTTGTTTCCTTTTTGGTATCTACATAGTACTTAGTTGATGTTTTATTATAGTTCTCATCACACTAAATAGTTAATGTCTTTTACAGTGAGTTTCTCGTCCATAAAATTATTCAGTGTAGAAATACTAGCTAACATATACCACCATTCAGCTTTAAATTTATTGGATGATAATAAACACATACATCTGTATAATTTTTATGGAGAGAAACTGGGCAAACAAAGTCATTAAAATAATCAGACTCTTGAGTTAGTGGAAATGTACTACTCTATTGTGGTACTCTAGCTTCAAGAAACAATTCAAGGAAACCCAAGCTATTTAAAAAATGTAGTATACCTTTATCATATTTCATGCCCCAATTTTTAGAGATCATTTATGTTCTTGGGTAATTGGAATTGTTTTTAATACCCAGAGGACTGGGTATGTAGGTCCTACCTCCTGCCAAGTAGAAGTAGAGGTGAGTTTTCTTCTCCCTTCTTTTTAGCAACTTGGGCATGTAAAAATGACTGTCCTAAAGCTCTGAATGTTGAGCACTGGAAGCACAGGATTGAGGAGAAAAGGGATATGATCATGATAGTGACAAAGATTGTAGTAGAACCAGTGGGAATGCAGGAGTATGTGGTGACAGCAAAGGTTATTAATCAACCCTGACTAGGTATGTATGGTTTTGATGTCTGTCATCAGATAAGTCTGATTTTCAGATCTCCCAACAATTCTGCAAATGATGTGATATATTTCAAATATACCTCTCTTAGTTTAAGAAGCATTGGTGGTTTTGGTTAAAATCAAAAACTCAGATGGCTATCAATATCATATTATATTTATGTTGCAGAAATAGTATCTCCTGAATGAACTCCACCCACTAATGTTTTAAGGACTCCACACTGACCTCCAATCTAAAGATCTCAAGCAATGAGGATTACAGCTTCTATTATGCCATGAATCTGCCATTACTGAAAATGGAAGGCTGGGAACTAGAGTTAAGCACCACACTTGGTATAACACTGAAGACACGTGGGCTTGTGTCTCTTGCTTTTCCTGTTTTCAGCTTATACCCAGGATCTCAGCTCAGACGGTGTTAGAGGTAGGACATACCAATCACTCTTCTCTCCACGTTCTTTCTTTTCTCATCCCCCTTGCAAATAAACCACGTGTTAACTTTTCTCTGTGTTCTTGCTTTTACTGTTTGTCCTGAATTCTAAAATACACAGGTGAGGAATCACACCAGGTCATCCCATTTTCCTTTGGGACTGCCGTATCCCCTTACACCACCTCCAAACAGGTATAATAAAGATACAAAGTTAGACCTGCCTCTGCGAGGCCGAAGAGGGTGAGTAGAGTTAAGCACCACACTTGGTATAACACTGAAGACACGTGGGCTTGTGTCTCTTGTTTTTCCTGTTAGGTCACGGGGGTCTCTGGGCTCCCGCGCCCCGCCATCAGTCATGAGGGCTGGTCACAACCCCACTGGACACAGGTGGTTCCCGCCCTAGGTCTGGGGGCTGGGGGACCATGAGGGACGCGCCTCAGCCCTTGGACCTTGGCAGCGTTCTGGCAGGGGAGGGAGGAGGTGTTGGGGGTGGGTTGGGTGGTGACTTAGAAGCCCCTCCTGCTTTATTCTCATTCCACTTCACTTAGACCCCTGGAGGAATAAGAAGAAACAATACAAACACCTACTTAGAATGGGTGAGGGACGAGTAAAGAGCCTGAGCAGGAAGCAAGAGAAGAAACATTCCTGCACACATCTGAGCAGGAAGCAAGAGAAGAAACATCTAGAAAGTCAAGGCATAACGAACAGAAAAATAGCCATGGTGATAACTTATCACAGAATCAATCTTACAGCCTCACCACGAACGGATGGGGCATAATTGCAGACTGCTACGGCATCTAAGAGAGAAGGGAGACCCTCCCCATCCCTAGGGGAGGAAGCCCACGGAGCCGAGGCATCGGCTTCACAGCTAAGTGGCAAAGCAAGGGAGAGAGAATGACCTACAAAGGACTTCAACAGATGCCTCTCCACGAGTGACCCCCCTACTGACAATGGCTGGGGATGAGTCAAACCAGAAGACTGAGCTACAAATCGAAGAAAGAGCAAAACAACACAGAGGATGGACTATAAGTGACCTCAAATGAGCACGGACAGACTGCCAAACGCAAAGTTACGAAGGAAAACCTACCAGCACATGTACCGTATCCCAGGAACACAGTTCCTCACTCAGCAAAAGGACATTGCCACAGAAAAGGAAGAGACCAGTGGACTTAACATAGATCAACAAACATCCAAGAGAGAGAGACAGCAGAGTGAACAGAAGGGGGTATCAGGGGAAGGGAAAGGCAACCCAATAATTGATGACCAATGTTGTAAGAAATTAAATAAATAATAACTTCAAATAAATAAATTAAAAGATACAAAGTTAAAGAGTGTAGCTTTCTTGCAATGAACATAGATATCTACTTCATTTAAAGATCTTTATGGAAAAATGCGAAGGAATAGTAGCAGTGATAACAAACTTAACTATTTACAATGAAGACCCGATGTTTCTATAATGATCATGAGCAGAAGTGGCTGCAATGTCACTTTAAATATTCTGTGTCACACTGAAAAATTCCTCCTAATTTTGGGATTCCCCCCCCCATCGTGCTCTTTATTTTAATTACTTTTAACTGCGTGACTTAGTAAACCACTCCTATAAAATAAACATGATCTAAACCATGTCTTCAAAGAAATCTCCTTAGTAGAGTTCAGTAAAAAGAATTCCAAATCTGTTTTCTTTAGTTTAAATATAAAAATAAATGTTATAGAATAAGTGTCTTCAAGTATAGTAACTTTTCATTAACAATCTATGTATTTTCTATATATGTTAATTATAGTTTGTATGATATATGTACATTTCTCGAATAAAGTTTCTTTTTAATATAGTTGCAAAGACCATAATTAATATATCATATAAAAATATATGATACTTGGAGGCTTGCTATGGAAAAGTCATCCAGTCAATGAAAAAATTCTCTTTAAAAAGGAAGTTTTTGATAACTTTTAAAATTCACCATGTATTATTTATAATATATTACACATCTCTCTTCCTCCACTCCTCCCTACCCCGTCACCTTTTTTGTCATCCTGGTCTTGGTACACAATATTTCCCCTGCTTGTTCATGTCAAGCACCTATCACCTCTCAAACAAATAAAAGGAAACTGTCTGCTTGATAGTTTCTATTTTCCATTTCAGTCTTCCAGAGATGTGGAACATTTTAAAAATATGCATGCAAGCACATAGAGTTGTTTGTAAGTGATTCCATATTTGAAAGACAAAAGAGAACCTGCCAATTTAAAATGTTCTAAGAAGTGTCAAGAAAGGACAGGAGATATTTGTCTGTAGAAATCCTGAGCAATGTGGGTATGTAGGAACACACTGGTATAAAATAAAAATGGGACAAAACAAAATGCTGCTGAAGAGAATGATTTCCAGCTGTGCACTGCAGGCAGTAACTTAATGCTCTTGATTCACCATGCAGATGAAGAGTTTTATAGAAGTAGAAAATCAGTCCAATTTGAACTAATAGCTGTCCAGACACAACAATGTTTGTAAGCTGGGAAAAAAATAATGCTGAATCCAGTTGTTCAGAACAAAAAAATAAGCAAGGAGAGCACGTATTCTAGTCCTAATTTATGTTTACTGGCCTTTCAAATTTGTCTTATACTGTTGCTTAGTTCTGCCCTTTTCAACTTCCAAAATAAAAGAGTATTTTTGGAGGCTTCTGGAGTGGTTTGGTGTTTTTCCTTTCTCTTAATAAAAAAAGTAGTTCATGTTCCTCTGTGGAATTAATTTTGAAACTTGTTTACTCTCTCCCTTCCCGACAGAATAAGATACTTTTAATATCATCAGAAACAAATCATATATAACCACACATACTTCAAGGTATCTTAAGCAGGCCTTGCTCATCAAATATCAATAATTACTCAAACTAGCAGTGTTGCAATATTCTGACTACAAATAAGGACTTGTAGGGCAGCTATGACATTGCTTGATCCTTTAAAGCACTGTAGAATTTTATCAAATTCTTGACAGAGCATATCATTAATCTTATTAAAAACAGGATCACATCATGAATTTTCAGTGACCTAAACATACATAAAAAAATATTTGCCAATATAAACCAGATTTCTGGTAAGAACACTAACAAGACACCCAAGTCCAAAAGGCCCACATCATCAAGCCAAAAGTTAATACCTAATTTAGTTGTAAATACAAACTCTTCCAAGAACATAGTATCAACCATACAGCCTGGAATTTCTAGGGCAACATTAGTAAAATAATCCCAGTTCTCCTACCCTCATGGTGCTTTAGGCAAAAATAATCTCTTCCTTCTCTTATCTCCTCCTTTCTATGGAAGGCTTCCATTTTGTATAGATTTTTTGAAATTTCTACATGTTAGATGAGTCTTTGCCCAAATCCGGAGTTGTTTAATAAGGTCAATGGAATCTTTATATTTACTTAGATAAGTTTTATTGTTCAATACAGTGCATCTATAACAGCAATTTCAAGTAAGGCATTTGTACTCAAACTTAACCTCTAATGATTTTTTGAAACCTGCTCTAACCACCAAGGTTTGTTCAATTGAAGTGGATCATGTGATCGCTGGTCAATAAAGATTTTTTAAAATGGAAAAAAAAAAACAGCAAAAAATATTCTAGGGCTAGACTGTGGTCTGATTTATTTTTAAATCTACCTCTCTAAAATACAAATCCCCCCTAGGTTCAATTCCTTTATTTATTGTGTATGTATTCTCTATCTTATGGGGACTTGTTGTTACAGAATGTAATCTCCACAAAAAAAGGAGGCTTCATGTCCCCTATATCACCTAATGAAATGTGGAGCTGAGCAGCAATGAGAAGAATTAAGGTAGGAGGCACTTGAAACAGAAATATGCAAAGAAGTTCCATTTGCTTCTCAGCTTTGGATTTGCATGAGGGACTTTGGGGATACAGAAGCAGACACATGGAGTTAAAACATGTAGAGACACGTGGAAGAAATGTGTGAGACATGTGAGGAGATTGACCATGGTAGCTGTTACCTTGATTTTTATTTTGACTTTGCTCCTTTCATCTCAGACTGCCTGGCCTCTTCAGGCTCTTTTCTGTGGTTCCCTGTCAGAAGGTGCCTTAGATTGTGGTAACCTTTTAGGCCACCATGGCCCTGATTTGGGCCAACTCTGTTAAGCTGGGCATTTACCCACAATAGATGAGTAACCTTAGGTGTTATATTGGAAAACTATTCTCTTCCCTTTATGCACCTAATCCTATTAAAATTCTTTCACACAATGACTATCCTTTGTCCTTATGACAGATGGCTGAAGCTCTTTAAACCATGCAATTTTGGGAATCCCAGAGTATCCCTTGATCAAAAAACTTTCAGTCTAAAATTTGCATGGCAATCTGAACCACTATCTATTTAAAATTAGAATCTTTATAGTTTGTTTGGTTTGGTTTTCCACTTGTAGAACAATTTTGAATCACCATAAAGGTTTTCAAATCATATGATAAAAAATAATTATCATTTCTTGGGCACTTATTTAGAATGCTCTGGTATAAAAGCACTCAAAATATTCATTGAGGGGGTGGCATTTGGGGAGAAATAGACTGCTTCCAAGCTTTTTCCAACCTCATTTCATCAATATCAACGGAACATATGTTCAGTATCTGCTCTCTTCTGCCTGACTTCCAAAACCAAGCTATAAACTAGATGTCTCTTTGGCAGGTCTATCTGCAAACTCAAAATTAGAAGTAAAAAAAGGCAAAGTAGAAGAAATTAGAACACTTTCAAGTCACTGAAAATGAAATTGAGAAGCTTAAATTAACAATTTCTTGTAACAGAGGTATGTGCAATGAAGAAAATACATTAAAATTTTTTTGTATTCCACTAAAGATACAAAATATTAAAATAGGATAAATCTCTAAACTAATTTTTATGCAAAGAGTGTAAGTGTATATTTATGTCCCTCAGACAAAGCCATCAGAAGTCACTCATGTAAGCTTTGATGAATACAACAGCCGTAGGAAAGATGCTTTTCCCCAAGGGCTCTGCTCTTTAAGGACTGCTAGGCAATTTCTCATCTCTAATGATGAAACAGATATTTAATGACATTGTTCAACATTGTGTTTCTCCTGGCCTAGAAGACTCAGACAAAATGAAAAAGGAAAGTCACATCCACTCACTTTGCTTTTTCACTTGTTTTTACCACTAAATATTAGCATTCTCTAAGGCTTGAGCCAGAATCATTTACTGATTCTTCTCTCCAGATAATATTATCCACATTTAAACCATTTACATACCTTCTGAATAGTCAATGGCATGGCTCTCATATTACATTTCAAGGAAGTTCTTTCTGAATTTCCAGGTCTACTCTCAGAAATACCAGGTGGGCACTTATGCTTAGATGTCTCAGGTACATTTCAAACTTTCTCTAATATAAAGTCCATGACTTCCACTGCTCCAGCAATACATCTTCCCAGCCTATGCCCAGAATTAGTTACTCCTGTGTGTTCTTTAGCTCAACACATTTTACTTTACCCACCCTGTGTCTCACACAGCATATTGAGAATTATTGTTGATGTCACTTTATTACTAAATACTATTCTAACTCCAAAGTTAATTTCAGATCCATCTGCTTCTTTCCAGTTCCACTGCCAGCACTTGGGGCCAAGTCACAAGCATTTTTAACATCTGGACTTCTACAAAACTTCTTAAATGGATTCCTGATTACCCTTTGCCTTTCTTTAATCCAATTTTAACAAAGTGAATTTTTCTTAAGCTACAGATTGGAATAGGACACCTCTTAAAACTTTCAATGGACTGTAACTGCACCTAGGTTAAAATTCAAACATTTAACCCACCTTACAATATCCTCTCACCACTTCATAAGGATTCTGTCCTTAGTTCATTTCTAGAACAAGACAATGCTTTTCCCGTTCCAGGAGTTTGCTTAGAAATTCCTGTTCCTTAATTTTTCCTTCACTCTTTCTACTTTCTTTCACTGCTATTTCTTCCATGTGTCTGATCTCCTTTTATATTCCCTCTAAACCTTTTTAAAAAGTCTTTCATTGTAATCCCTAATTTTGCCTTCTTTTCCCTGTGTAACATTGATCCCAATGTGCATTGCATATTCAGATGATTTTTTCCAAAGTCTATCTCCTTTGTTGGAACAGAGGTCCCATCGTGAGAGAGATCCTATCTGTTTTGTTTACTGCTATATTTTAAAGTCTAGCCAGGGCTGGACACATACAGATGCTCAAAAATATTCTCTAAGAAGTAATCTTAGCATTTAGGGTATAAATGTGAGTCTATTCTGAAGTAGAAAACTTTTATTATATTATAAAATAGATAAATCATGAAAGAAACAAAACACAAGGCAACCCCACAATATATGTATCTTATTGTTTTAGTGGCTCAAAAATACAGACATAATATTAGCATCAAAGACTAAGATCAATATTCCCTTAAAGTTTATTGGGTTAATTGTTTTTCTAAATCCAAACCCCTACCCTTTTTTTTCCAAGTTAAAATAATTATCTTTAATATTTTTTTAATTTTTAATTTTTCATACAGAATTATTTGAATATGTATTGTTAAGACCCTTCATTTTCCCCTTCCTCTGTTTCCCCTTCCACTGTCTCCCACCTCCTTTTTGTTTCAAGTCATTGGTGTTTGGCCCATTGAGCTTTTCTCTTTACTGGTGCAGTGTCTTTATCCTGGATGGTGACCTGCTCTCCTGGGATTCGTGGCCCATGCTGCATCGATTTCCATGGAGGTCTTAGCTGTGAGTATTTGTTCTAATCATGTGTGAACCCTTGTAGGTCAGTTGAGGTTCAGTTGCATCACCCTTTGCTCCTGTCTCCTCTGTTGCAAAGTTTTCTATGATGGAGGTCATTGTCCTATTCTCCAGTTCTGTGTGATCACAGGGATTAGCATCACTTCATACATGCTGGTTTTCTCCTCGTTCCAGCATTTGTTACGTGTTGCTGTTTCCAATACGTATGCTTCTGGTGTCTGAGGCTGGGCTCCAACATCCAACCATTTGTGGTAGAGAAGTTCTTTAATGGAGGCCAATTTCCTTTAGTGGTAGGCCCAGTTCCATTCCTTTCCCTCTGTTTGCAGTTGTTTTGTGGCCATGATCCTTTTATTTGTGTCTTTCTCCTTTTCAGGAAATGGAGTGTTTTGTTGCTGTTGAACACATTCTGGATGAGGGGCTTGCTTCTCTGTCCCCAAAGTCACTGTAGGTGTAGTTCTGTGGTTGGTCATCATTTGAATAGGTTTTGAAGATTGGGACCTAGTTCCAGTCATTTTAATTTTTGGTCTCATCCAGGTGTCAGATGCATCCAGGGCTCTTATTCTTCAGTAACTGCAGCAGAGTAGGTGGATATTCTCCTTCTGCTCTGATTTGTTAAAAGTGGGTTTAACTGGAGGGGAACACACCACCACCACCCCTCCCCCTGTCAGCCCACACACCAGCAGGAGTGCTGACCCTGTCCCCCAGGCTCTAGGGACAAAGGCGTAGCTCCCAAGACTGCCTCCTGTTTCCCTGTGGTTCCTGTGGTTGGCAGAGGGGCAGACCTCACCTACCTGTGCCCCTAACCTGCGGCCTAGACCACTGGTACCCCTACCCTTTTTCTCATCTTTCTTAGGAAATAAATAACACTTTTTCTCATCTTTCTTAGGAAATAACAACACTTTGGTGTTTTGATATTATTACAGAATGTGTCACCACATCAGGTGGAAGAATATTGCCACCACAATGAAATGGAAATCAGTTCCCCACCCCCTACTTTTGTACTGCCAAAATCTTACTTTGGACCACATTTCCCAGCATGCCATGAAACAGACTTCCTGAATGGATAGCTTCTGGGAAGAGGGAAGGAGTGAGGGTATTAGAGTGTATGGGGAACTGGGTGGGAGGGGTGAATAGCAGCCATCATCTTGGATGATCATGGGCTATCTAGCTTGGATTGTGCATTGTGAATTTCAAGTCTTTCCTTCTCTCCTAGCCCCCTGAACCTGCCAAGTTATTTCTTGATTTTCTTTCCCTACGGAAAGGTTCCTTGGACTTATTCTCCTATCAGCCTAACTCTGGGTTCTGCCTAATCTACAGTTTAGAGTTCCTGTGTATCCCCCACCGGGCCATTTTCACTCAATCTCAGTCTGAGTCACTGAATTTTCTCTGGGATTAAGATGATATAATAAATCAGAAGTTAGACTGATTGCTAGATCTATTTCCCAATACCCCAGTCTATCTTTCCCCAAGGCCTCAATCCAAACAAAATAAAATAAAAAGAAAAGCACCTTTGGAAGATATAAATGATGGCTCCAGTAAATACAACGTTCAAGTTACACTCACTATTGGGTTATTTTGGAACTTTGGTATTGCGTAATAATTTCAAATGGTACTAGGTCTTAACCTTATCTGCAGGGTGAAGAATTAGAATGAGAGTTGCATGAATAAAATGTTTCACTGCTGACTCAAGCTGCTTTATGCTTTAAAAGCAAATTCTATGAAGTTTCAGTATAATCTATGGAAATAATTATTTTATAGACAATTTTTTTTCAAAGTGAGATTTGACAGTGTTTATAGCAAAACACTTTGTTCTCTAGCAGCTGTTTGAACACACACATAAATATGCAAGAAAACTCACAAATATTCTGTTTGCTCCTGTAAATACTTGAAGTGAAAAATCAGCATTTTACAGTCATTTAGCATAGTGTCGTTAATAATACTGTTCATTTACTAAGCACATTTAGACTCTCAGATGAGACTTTGTGTCTGAATTTTGTTTTTGCCTTTTTACCAACATTCTATGAACATTAAAATCTAAGTTCCTTAAAGAACTATGATGGAGGCCGTAAATTACTAATCTTTTTATTCTCAGAAACAACTAAAGTCACTGACATCAAATAAGTATTTAGTGAATGTTCACAAAATTCATAAATATCATTACTCTATCAGATTCTATTACTTGGTAGCTCTGCCAGTTCTAACATTTTTTAAAAATTTCTGCCTAAATTCAGTATATTTGTTCTAGTTGCATCTAAAACAAACAGAAATTATGAATCTTTCTTGTCACATGGTATGTACTCTTAACACTAGATAATGAAATGCACTTATCACAATACATCTCTAGTATACAAACTCAACAAAGAGTTTTCACTTATCCCTTTACTCACAACAAAACTACAAGATAGCTAGGAAAGACAGCATTAGCTCCATTTTTTTAGAAAAAAAATGGAAGATTAATAATAATAGATCATTTCCTAAACAGGGGATTTGTGTCTTTTCAAATCTAATCCCAGTTATTCTTTAACTATCTGCAACACATTCACTGAATTCTTCCAGCTGTGCAGGTACTCAGCTAGGCAGTAATTATTACAAGAATGAACAACACTGGCAGCAAGGAATTCACTTTTAGAGTTTCAATCCAGTGTCAAAGAATTATCTAAAAAAAAAAAATTCTGCATACATTTTATTGAAAATATTTTCATGTTGAAAGTAACAAAAAAAGAACCAAAACTTGAGGTTATCAGCAGACAGCATGGAGAGAATTTCAAGATACTCAAATTGAGTCTGGCCAGAAATCAAACACAGTGGGTGAGCTAGAGTAAAGGGTGGACACAAAAGAGTGAGAAATTTAGTTAAGCTACATTTCATGTGCATGGGCAAGGACATGGAGTTTCAGTTTGGAAATTCAGAAATTAAGGACAAAGAGAGTCCCTGCTTTCAAAGAGAGAAACTCTTAAATTCTGTAATGACGTTTAGCATGGAAACAGATATGAGTTATTGACAGAGGCAGGAGGGCTTTGCAGTTGTTTGCAGGTCAGAGGAAGAAGTGCCCATACTATTCTTAAGAATCAAATTAAAATTTTCAAAACCAGAAAATTTTGAAAACCACATTCAAAATGATACCAAAGTAACTGACTTTTGCTCACCAAAACATTTCCAAAAATTTACCCTGATTTCTTGGAGTCTTTTTTCTTAGCTTTTCCCACTATTCATATATTTTGGTACATCCTTCTTTTCTACAAAGATTAGTAGGCTTTTCAGACATAACTCATCATTACTAATGCTATATTTTTAAAATAATTTCAGTCTCACTTAAATTTCCCAATTTTCTTTAGTCTTTCTCAGAATACCACTAATGGCATTTCTAGATCTTTTTAAGTGTTTTGTCTTTACTGGAGTAGATGAGTTTGGGGCCCAATTAAAGAAGAATGTGACTCTTTATACTTGGACTGTTTACTAGTTGTATATGCTCCAGTATACAAAACTAAAAACAAAACTGCTTGCATTCAACTTTACCAGGGGGATTTGATGGAATCTAGCCATTACTAGATTACTGGGGATGAAAGATGTATCTTCATAAATGGCCAGGTATGGTGCACCTTTGGAGTATCAATCTTTAAATTTGATATTCCAAGTAAGATAGTCTCATTTTGTTACAGATGTTACAGATGTTGTCTGTAACTGTTTTCTAATTAAATATTTCTAATCAGTTTCTTTTTTAAGAGTATGACTTTACTAGAATTTCATCTATTTCTGAGTTTTTACATACCACCACACATTTATATTTCAAATATTTTAATTCAGGATAGTTAGAATTCTTAATTGTTGGTGCATAATGAGCTCTGAGATCACTATGGTGTCAAATGCTTTTTCTCCACACTTGTACACAGAGTAACTTAACTTGTTTGTCATTTTGTTTTAGCATCATGAGATTTTTGCTTCAAAAGTAAACTGCTCTACAAATTTATACATAAACTTCTGATTTGTTTCTGCACATCATTTGTATTGTCCACTTGTTTGATATGTAATATTTTATTTATTTTGTTCTTTGATAAATTACATAATAAATTTCTCAAATCATGTCAAGATAAAAATACTGAATTGCTTTAGAATTGAAATATATATATATAGTGGATTTAGTCAAGAAAGCTAATGATTAGTCTTTATAATTTATATTGAATTTCATGATTGCCACAAAATTGAGCTAGGGTTGGTTGGAAGCTACTGGCAAAAGTAAAATCTTTTAAAAGATAAAAATTAGTTTATTCATAATATTAAAATAATCATGATAGTTTAGTAATACCAAGAGCTTAATCTGAGATATACATCAAAGATTAAATTTAAGGGTCACATTAATTATTTTAATCTCCAAAAAGTAAACATAACCAATGAAAACATTTTAAGTACATAGATTCATTCACAAAGTCATGAACATTAACTGAGCTCAAACATTGAAATAAGAGACAAACAACACTTTCAGAATACTATCTATATTATATTGGCTTGGCTTCACTATACATGCCCAGTGAAATGTTATTATATATATATTATTGTTTAGTATATCTTGTCAAGAATGAAACAGATCTGCAAATCACTCTAATGAAACTGATAGATGGATTTGGAACCTTTGGATTCCTAGAAACTCACAGTAATATTTGTGTATTGTTTCTATTTCTGTTTACTAAACTGAAAGTTTGTTTTCTAATATATCAGCTTTTGGAAATGGCAGACCCAAGAAAATGTCAAGAAATATTTCATAAATGAGTTCACTAACTCATGAATATAACATGAAAGACTAGTTCCCAACATGAAGTAGAAAAACACAAATAGTGAGTGGATATGAGAAGGTGCCTTCACATGCTTTCATTTATGAAAACCAATCATCCCTTTTTTATCTTCTCATCATCATGTCTTATCCTTGTCTTTCAAAATATATTTAAACTCAAATTGTACTCTTTCAATGATGAAGCCTAAACCCCATGTTCAATTAGAAATAGAGTTTATAATAACTTGCTATATCCCTGTCCATTCCTGTCACATTAAGCTCCAAATAAGTCCACTCCTTCACATTCTTACCCTACTTCAGATTGAAGCAATTCTCACTTGACTCTCAGATAAAATATAAATGTTGAATCTAGTTATCTCAGTATTTCATAATCTTACACTAATTCACAGTCTCTACCTAAATCTATCTCAATATTCTCAATTAAAATTCCAAGTTGTAGTCAAATGTCTGTTTTATTCTGAAAACTCTACCTCATATCCCACCTCAATTAGATTGTGCTAATTCTCTGCAAGACTCATTTCCATAAATCTAAATTTAACATTTCCCTCAAAATCAACTCAAATTCCATCCACTTGGCAAAATTTTTTTCCATTTCTAGTCTTTATCAGTATCATAAATATCATACTAGATATTCATCTTATTCTTTTTATGTGAATACATTCAAGATATTGGAAAAATGTTACATATCTAGTTTGAATCTCAGAATATCTAGAAAATCAGTACATATATAGTCAGTGTTCAACTGTGCCTATCAACCTCTTTCTTTCAGTTATAGTGCATAAGCACATATACCATACAAACATGTGTTCACACAGAACAAATCTCCATATGTTAAAATTTATCCCTTGTTGGGTGACTTTCTACACGTAGTCAAACTAGTATATGCAATCTAACATATTAATCCTTTTGCTCTCTCATTCATTCAACAAATATTTATGGAGAGCTCACTCTGTACAGGACAAAGCCAACCTTGATATATTCACTGTGAAGTTCCTCATTTTTATAACTCCCTTGGGGTCTAGCTACAAAACAAAACCACATACAAAATAAACTTAATTGACAAAAAAATGGAAGTGAGACTTCCATTTTCGGAGAGCTTATTTATTTTGCTTATTTATTTTATTTTGTTTATATATAAAACATTCTCTTTTGACATAGTTATAATGAATCAATATATATTGCTTTTTTATTTTTAATACTGAATACAGGTTTCCTATTCTATTATAATCAAAACTACCTGAAATTTTCCATATTGAAATGTGTTCAACTTTAGCTATGGCTGATAGAGAAAATAAGTCCTGAGCAGATGGCTGTCAAAACACCAGTGACTACATACCATGGCTGAGAACTTGCACACAGAAATATGCAATGTGGTACATGGTAGACTTCTTCCATGTAAATGCCAAGGGACATCTGGCTTGAAAACTCTGCAAAATCAATTTGATGCTATTCTATATTTGCTCTGTCTTCCACGAATATTAAATTATATCAGCATCTGCTAGAATCCCTGACAGGAAAGACTGTGTCCCCAGAACTATTCCAAAACCTAGTGTTTCACTTTCCAACATCAGAAAACAGCTGGAAACTGAAACCTAACGTACATGAGACACATTGCTTACATAAATGAAGTCATTTGTTAAATAAAATCATTATGTCTGAAAGAGTTAATGAACCTCTAATCACAATAAACCATCCTTCTTCTAACAAGCCACATATATAACAACTGTTATATGTAATTTTATTTTTGGAGGTTTTTTTCCCCCCTAAATTTGTGGCTACTTCATTCATCTTTGCTGTTAGGTGCAATTTTAGTGCCTATTTATTCAGCTGTCTTAATAAAAAATATCTTACATGATACTACACAGAACTGGATAATATATTTGTTTTAAACAAAACATTTTTCAATTGAACAGATAAATCACTATTCTATAAACTTAAATGATATATTTTCATCACCATAGGTTTTTTTTTTTTTTTTTACATCTGGCCAAAGTAACTGTTCCTTTGATAAAAGAGAATTGATATCATGATTTAATTTCACACCACCTTTCACTCTCTTCTGTCATATTAAATGTGAAATCATGAATATACCTGATGTAAAACAATTTATATGGAAAGTGAAAGGTATTTTATTGATTGTGTAAATGGCTAAATTTGACACAAAGACACATTATCACAAAGGGGGTGAGTAAAATTTTGCAAGTATGATCCTAGTGGAAATAAACCAAAGGAAAAAAAGTAAATACCAGATGGTCTCACTTATATGTGGGATACAGGGAAAACAAACAAAAGGACAAGAAAAAGTGAAACTTAACAAACTGATAACAAAACTGAAGTATGTATGCAGCAAAGGAGAAGGAAAGAGTGAGAGCAAAATCAGGGGAGAGATAAGCTCAAATGAATAGAATGATGGTTCACAGGTGACATGGTAGTGGAAGATCTCCGGGGTATACAACAATGTAAAGAAAATATATATATATGAGCAATAAATTTTTTAAAAAATTTTGCATATGTGAGTATGTGAGCACAATGAATACATTTCTATGATTGACTTGTGCTAGATTGGAAAATGATTCTGAGCTGGAGAAACACTTTGTTCCACCAAAAAGAAATGACTGTAAATTTTCTTATGGCTCTATAATGTAGTCAGAATATTTCAAATTTAATTTCCCTAAATGAGCAAAAGCTGCCACGGGTATATTGTACCCTATATCCACCCTGATCACAAAGCTCACATCACTGCTGTTTAGTGGCTATGAAATTTCCCATTTCCCATTTAAAATGCATGAATTTGCACATCATATTCAAAGAAGAAAAAATGGTTTCCTTGATTTAAATTTTTTCAATTTAATTTTCAACCTGATATGCTTGGTCTCTTTTCTCTATGGACCCTTCTTAGATATGACTTCTCCTTGACCTACTAACAAAGCTATTGATGAAAACAGAAAGCAAAGCTATACTAAAGTAAAATGTAATTATCTATGCTTACAAAAAAACAATAATTGTTCCTATATCACTGTTATTTTATATCTTTAATAAAAATTATGATTTAAACATTTTAATCCTTTAAATTAATAGTATGTGTCTAATTACATACTTTTAAGTGAAAAGACAATGTATATAACTGCACTTTTCTCAGAAATTTATTTACTACTGATAACAAGCAATGCAAGAGAAAGAAATAGAGGAGAAAGGAGGTAATATTTTTCTGTAAAGGGCAATGAAAGTCTATACAATAATAGACAGGTGCATATTTTACTTAATTTTTCATATTTATTATAGCTTAAGTCATTCTTTTTCTAATGATTCAAACTAGCTTAGATTCAATAGATTTATTCAGTTGTGGACATTTTATGTGTGCAATTGGGAAGTCATCTTCATCTCAAGGTTCATATCTGTACCTTGTGAATCTAAAACTATATATCAATCAATTTTTAATTTTCATGTTAAATGAAAGTACTTCATTTGACTTATTTTGACTTTTGATTATTTTGATGTTTTTTCTTTTTTCATTTTGAGTGATAAGAAACACACTTTTGCTTAGTCAAAAATAAAAAAAGAAAATTTAGATATACTACTACTTTTACAATATAATATGAATTTATTTAGACAAATTAATTCATTAAGCATACTACATTTCCTCAAGAAGCTAAGAAATAATTTTATCATGCTTCCTAAATGTTTTTAAATATCGTTTGACTTATTTATCTCATGATTTTTTCGGCAATATAGTAGGTAAATAAATTCAACCCCAAGGTTGTATTTAAGTTTTATACTTGCTAAGCACTTACAACAAGCCTTATGCCATGGAACAAGACAAAATAAAACTGATGTAAAATTGTTATGATTGAGTTGAATGTGACATAGTGAAAAAGTAAAGTCAAATACATAAGATAAATTAGATAGGAAGTGATATGACAATATTAACATGAAGGGAGATGAGGAGTCCCTCATTGAATAAACTTCCTACAACTAGGTTCCTTTATTTAGGCAACAATGAGTGTAGAGTACTAATGATAGGTATATAGAGATGAGAAGTAAGCTAAGAGCTAATAAGACGATAAGGTCAATGAGATTGATAATTCCTTAAAGATTAAGAAAGAGATAAGATTCAAGGATGAACCCACCTTTCTTAGCATGCAGGTATAGATAGAGCGAGCAACAGATTAAATGGAAGATCTTCACATAAGAATTCCAACAGATGCTTGGAAGGATGTCAAAAAGTATTTGCAGATACATGGAGAAATTTTCTATGGAACCAATAAAGAAGAGCAGAATGGAATTTGGAAGGACAATACTGCGTACAGATCATATACCAAAACCAATAAAGGTTGCCAGAAGGAAAAATATAAAAGTGCAGAAGAAAGAAGTCAATTGAAGAAAGTCTTTAAAGAAAGAGGAGTGGATGCCACAAAGAATTCATGGAAAATGAAGAAAACTCTTCACTGGATTCAGAAAATAAGAACTTATATGTGAATTTTATGAGAACAATTTTATACATATGGAAACAATGCAGATTGTCACCAGTTGGACAAATATATATGAGATAGCAGCTATAAATGTGGATGAAAATAAGAGAACATATACAATTTTGCTTATTTTTTTAAAAAATGAAAGAATTAAGCAAGTACAATGCTGAAGGGAAATAGAGCCAACTATTAAAAAACACAGTTAAAAGAGAAGGAAAATGAATGTGGGACTCTGATTATCGGTAAGATTCAAAGTGCCATTCTACACAGGCAGGCAGATGCAGACAGAATCCTCATACATCTAAACTAGAAGCACTATTAAATAATTTAAAAACTTGCATTGTCTTGCAAACATACAAAAGTATGTTAAAGTTAGTGATTCTATTTATTTTGTCATTATTCTATCTTCTGCCAAGTCCTCATTGAACAGAAAGTTGGGAAAAAGCTTTCTGGTTCTCAGCTGTTTACTCTTATTATTGAAAGGCTAAGTCTACAGTTGTGAGTTATGTTAGGAAAAGCTAATGAAGTATGATGATTTTATTTGGGCACTCATGTATCCATCTATTGATTTTGTCCACATTTATCAAAATCTAAGAACTTGCTGACATGATATGTCAAAGTCCTATTTTTGCTAAGCTTTTTGGCTAAAAGTAATTAAACTACAATTTCTTAGGCACCAAGAAAATTTTGCCACTAAGAATGAATTTATAACATGCATATCATTGGACACTTAATTTTAGAGTAAATGAGGGTCCAGTATGGTGATGAATACACAATGAGAGCTTGTCAATGGATAGAATTTCTTCTGAGTTTCATAAATAAACAAAATTGTGGCATAAGCAAAAATGTGCAGCATTATAACATTACTTTTAAGTAAAACAAAATTGAATCTCAGACTTAAATATCTAAAAATGTATGATGTTATCTGAAAGCATCTTGAAAATTTAATCTTTTTTTTGTCTTGCAATGTTTTATTTATATACAAAAAAATCAATAAGCAATAAAGTAAGCAAATATACAAAGCAAACCATCCAGTCAACAAAATAACAACAGCAAAACTATTTAGACTCTACTACTCAGTAATTTCTTGCAGGAGATTTTTTTCACTAACATGGTTGATTTTTTACTGCTGTTTCCTTTCTAATACTTTTAAAGCACTAGGGAGCTTTCCAATGGAAGAAATTTCCTAGAACCTTGAAGTTCATAAAGCTGCCTGACATGTCTTATGGCCTATTTTTGGTCCATGGCCTACTTAAAACCACATTCTAGAGGAGTTTTTTTCATTTGGAAACAGAGGTAAGTAGCGTCCCAAATTAGTCTTCATTCTCTCTATGAAAACTGCAGTCCATAAAGAAATGACATTTATTTAAGTGGAGGAACACAGCAAGCTTTTCCAGCGTTCTTCCCTTTGGCTATTTACTAGTCTCTTGTTTCCTTATCCACAGGTTCTTATCAGGGCAGGACACACTTCCAATTACAAAAAAGTCACTTACAGTTTCCTCCTGGGATAATAACACCTGGTTCTTGCTGGAGCTATTCAAAGTCATGCTCAGGGCATTCTTTTTCCTACCTTTTCTGTACAAAATTGCTGCTAATTTTTATGGTTATAGAACCACACTTTGTGCGTGTGTGTGTGTGTGTGTGTGTGTGTGTGTGTGTTATAAAGGAAGAAAAATCATAAGAAAGGACTTTTTAGCATTTTTATTTCCAGAATTATGTGCACTTTCTGTATAATTTAAGAAAAAAAAACTATATTACACAATGCATATATCTAATTCTACCAGCCTACAATCTTCTTCTTGAAATCAATGAAAATCTAATTCAGTATCTGAATAATTTGCCTTTCCAAAATCACTTTGACTTCTATTTAAAAAGTCAACATATAAGAGCAATCAATTCACTAATGAAATAATCTAGAACAAAAAGTGCTATTAGATACTAAAACATTTCAACATTTTGTTCAGTGGATGAGATGTGGTGATTTAGCAACCAGGGCTCTATAATAAGCAAATGGTCTATAATTCAAAAGAGTAGGCAATGAAGAAAAGCTATAAGAAAGCTAAGCTGTAATTTTAAAATACAGAATGTTAATTGATAGCATTCAAATAGACAAATATGAATTGAAGTTTATCATTTAAAAAATGAGAAGAAATAGTAAAATAAAAAAAATTACTTAAAACACCTAAGAGGAACTTGAGTGGAAATTGGGGAGGGGTGGATAAATATGATATTTTTTAAATATCAAATCTGTTAATACTATTTAAATTATGTTCCTTTATTAACTGATTTTAACAAAACTCAAAATTTCTTAACATTAAATCTCACCAGCTTTTCCTTTGACTTCTATGTCACTTTTAGCATTTCCTATTAATTATCCTTTTAAAGCCCTAATCATTTTTGCTGATCGTGTATAATATATATTAATTTGCCTTCAGATTAACTTCTGACATTTAACTCCCTTAGAGTACCGCATATGCTTCTTCACGTAAAGGCTCTTTATGTCCTCTCTTTTAGTAAATCATTATCCAAAATACTTGTTTTGTATAAGAAAATCCCTTTTTTCAATGTGACATTATTTCAAAACCAATTCTAACTTGAAATAGCAAAAGCATTTCACAGTGACCAACACATTGTCTCTCTTTCATTCCTACTCTACAACAACTGAATTTAAACAATATGTTCTATTTGTATGTTTTCCATATAGAAAGCAAAATCCCTTAAAATTTTCAAATCACATAGAAAGAGGTGTCATCAGGAGCCAAATTTCTGATTTCAGGTAGATCTGTGAGATCTAAGGTAAAATAACTGTATTTGCTTCTCTTCCAACATTGATACTAACATTTAAAAAGAATCTTTAAATATCTCAGATGACAGCCATCTAAGGATGGAATTCTTTTAAGATGGTCAACTTTTTTTAATAGAATAAATGAAATAATGACTTTGGAAAGTCATTTCATCATTTTTTTAAGTAGAAAAAAATTGCCTGTCTAAATTAACTCTCTCCAGAAACAAGTGCATTAATAGGATCCATCAAGCATGGAGTATGTGTCTGGCACATAGCAAACACCCAGTAAATGGCTGTCATTAGCATCACTTTTATTACCCACTTGGATGATGTATCCCAGGTGATTATAAAAAAGACTTTATAAAAATGTTAAATGCAATTTAATAATAAAATTTTCTAGACTTTGTTACCAGACTTTGTTATCATATTCAGCTGTCAGATGACAGATATGTTTGCATAGGTCTTCTGCTTCTCATAATATACTTTTTGAGACATAAGGCATATATGTAATAGATACACCCTTGCCAAAATTGAGTTGCCATGAACAAAATTTTCTAATTGGGAGGTCATAATAGAGTCATGTATTATATATAAACATTAAAGTAGGAGCAAAGTAAAATGTTCTCCCTCAAAATTGAATTATTGCACTCAATAAAATCAAGAGAAATTCAACAGACTCTGACATAAAACATTCAAATAATTGTGTTAAATTTGCTTAATTAATGTAGACAAAGACTTAAGGAATAAAAAGTTTTCATTTTTTTGCTTTTGCTTTTATTTTTGCTATTTCAAGTTTTAATTATTTAAGTGGCTACATTAAATATACCACCATTTTGTGACCCATAAGAAATTACAAATGGAAGTGCTGAATTGGAATCTTCTATACACCAACAAATTATCTATTATCTTATTACATATGTTGATTATGCTATATATCATGCATAGATGTACGATATCTGCCATGTGATATGTATTTAAAAATGCACATATTTATTATCTTTCCATGTTCTCAATTATAAATAACATTTCATATAGTATCAAATTAATATTATTAATGAGTATTCAGAAATTAAAATCTGTATTCCTTTTCTCAGGAATTTACTTTCTTAATCTATATCTTCACAATTTCTAAAAATAACTACTATCCTGAATTATAATAATAGATAAGTTGGGTTTTTTTTATATTATATGAGTAGAATCATGCAATGTGTACTTTTTCATACCTATATTTTTTCTCAACATTAATTTTGAGGAGTTATTCATGTTGTTTACTGTAGTAGCTATTTTTTAATTGTAACTGTGACTCAGTGAGCAATCTTTGATGTATGTCTTTATGCACAGATGCACACATTTCTCTTGGGTTTATTCCCTGAAGTTGAACACAACATCATTGACTGTGCATATATTAACTTCAGTAGATGATGCCAAGCAAATTTCCAAAGTGATTTACACCAAATATATGTCTTTAACATATTTTTTCTATCTGATCTGGATCATAGGGGATAATTTGGCTCTGTTTGGTATTTAGATAATGGTTCTTGGTCTATTATCCAATGACAAAAATTCTATTTGATTTTATTGTGCGCATTACATATACAATATCTTACATTGTTTTTCAGCAAGACAGAAGTTCCTTTGGCACTGTCATTTAAACCATAAAGGGCAAAAGTAAATTTTTCTGTTGAATAAATGTATACCATGCAGATGACAGAACCTGCTTTTTCTAAACAAACTAAAACAAAATTTCCTGCTGATGAAGCATAGACAAAAGTGGTAGTTTTTCTCAGTTGATATATAAGCAAGCTTATATATCATACAACACAATTCTCATTGTCTCCAATCCGAATCCCATTACACTCAAAAGGCAGAACACAAAATCAAATGGTGATTTTAAAATGTACCTGATGGCAAAAGAGACAAACTCAAGATGCATAAAAAACTTTCAAGTTAAAAATCTGTATTTTTATGTATTATTGCCAATTCTTTGTGCAGGCTAATTTAAAAAAAAAACTAACAATGATGAATACTATATTTATAAAATTAACCCCATCCCTTGACAGTCATACCAAAAATAAAATAATAGAACAAGCCTAAAATTCTAATAAAGGGCATTAAATTTCAAAATAAAATTAGAGCTGGCAGGAATAAGGTCGATTAAATAATTCAACTATGAGTATGTTTATTATATTTCAAAAGTATAATGCTTTTCATGATGAAATGCCTGTGGGTGTTAATAAACAAAATAATAAATTTAAATAATTTCAAAAATTGGTGGAAGGTGAAAAAGTACTTTAAAAAGAAAATTAGTCCACCATACAGATAAACAAAGGAGATACAAAGATGGGATGAGATGTATATTTTCTTTTCCCTGGCATTCATTAGTGAGGCCCCTTCGCTTGGTCTCACATTATGTTCTCATTTGTCACCAGTGCTGTTTAGATTGGACACAAAACTGTTGTTCACAAAGCAAAGATGTTAATGATTCTAACCAAACTAAATTTATACTACATGTATTTTAAAGGAAGTAATATTATTTTAGTATTTTAGGAATCTAGAAACTTGATATGGTTAATTAAGATAACATCTTATCTGTTCCTTGGTTTAAACCTCAGAATAATTATCTGATTTTTTTTAACTTTTAAGTTGGTATTAATTAACAAGCTTATGTTTTTACTGATAAATTATCTATACTAAGCTCAATTTCAGACAGGAGTATTCTGTTATTCCTAAAGGTGCTAATTGGTTACATTGGAGTTAAATCTATTTAATTTTCTTCTTGAATAGATTCCTGAGTTACATTTAAAAGAATGAAATTTTGATAGTTTTGACAGAAAACATATTCATGCTTAATTAGGTTCTAATAACAATACTGACCCCTTAATATTTCATCATCTTTACATTCTTACTTTTTCACAATTACATTACCTGGTCATTTACCTAGATGTTATATTCCTAGTTCTAAGGGAGATTAAATAATTCCACCATGGTCCAATATCTAATAAATAGGTGCAGAATAAAAAGCATTTTTCTTCTGCTTTGTGCTCAGAAAACATAACTTTAGAGAGTTTTAGCAGCACTAATGGGTCATCTGAAGGCTGCTTTTATATGGATTCTTCTAATGTAGCTGAAATCGATGATGGAATGATGAAAAATTCAAAACCCGAATGATTAAATGCAGTTTCTGGTACTCAATATGTTGACACTCAATAAATAATTGTGCATGAATGTATAATGAAGTGTAAAAAGTAGAACCTCCAATTAGACCTACCCACTGAAGAGGTGAAATTGCAGTGAGGACAAACTCAGTTCCTAGGTATCCAGGTCAGATTCAAAAGTAAGTTAACTGGAAAAGGGATAGAAGAGATACTCATATCTTCTCTTTATTCCTCAACAATATCAGATTCCCCTCCCCCACCACTTTATCTTCCACTATTGATCTTTCTCCACACCTCTTCAAAAACTAGAAGCAATGAATCAGAAACTTACCATACCACACCAGTACCAATCTGCCAGTATCTGCCCCAGACTCTGCATTATTGCTATGTATGTCATAGTGCTTTTCCTATCAAAACTGAAGTCTTCTATATGTGGGTTGCAAAGTATGCATCACAACACACCGACCATTTCAAAGACTGCTCTATTTAGATATCTAAAAGGTTTCTCAATTCAATATAGTTAAAGCAGTAATATATATTCCCAGATCTTCCCTCCCCCCAAATCTTGCTTTCTTCCCAATTTATTGCATCATATTCAATGACATTACCATCTCCAAATTTCACAAGCCCCAAATCAAGTATCTTTTATTTTTCCTCCCCAACTACATTAATTAAATTTTCTCCACTTTTCCTTATTACTGGCATCTGACCCATCACTAATATAGTTATTCCTTGTGTCAAAATATTCCACGTATGTCTGATCTTTCCTCATCTTCACAAAATCCACACTATTCAAGTCATCATCCAACCTTGATTCTTAGTTTATCTCCCTACTTCAGATAACGTCATTCCAACAATAAATTTTCCATATGGCATTTAAATTATTTTTCTAAAATGTAAGTCAGAATTATTATATGTGTGCACTTAACATTTCCTTACAATAAAATGCAAATGTGTGTCCTGGTATATTAAGTCCTTCACATCTGACCACTGCTTATCCTTGTGACCCATTTCTTTCTAGAAAAAAGATGTTCTATTTCTTAAGCCATACTTTGTACGTTTCAGTCATACCAGAATTCTTTTGGCTCTACAATATACAGCTCTGTTTTTTATTGTCTCTTCCCTGACTATCTCAATTGCTATATATTTGTTATCACATTATTCTATCCAAACATTTTTAATAAAAATATCACCCATGCACAAAAGTTGAAAGACCAGTGATATTTGGTCATCTTTTTTTTTATTTTAATAAGTGAGTTTAATATCATAGGCTGATGATTATAGAGAATACCTTAAGAAGATATAGGAATTTACTTTTAAAGAATGAGCATAACATGAATAATTTGAAGAAAAAGGGACATAGTGTTTTTCCTAGTTAAGGTAAGCATTTGATACTTTGTCAAATATAGTGTATTGTCACTGATTGTAAATAGTCTCCAAAATCTATATCCCATAGGCAAAAACATAATTAGTGAGGGCCAAACAGCAGGTTTGAAAATTATTTTTCATTTTCTTTCTTTCATTTAATAAGCTAAAATACATAACAAATTTTGTCAATGAAACATTTATTTATTCTGTATGAACTGTCATCTCCATGAACCAAAAAATAATACAGTATATTCTTATCCCTCAGTGAGCAAAGATTATTTGCATAGTATCATTCTTCTTGGACAAAAACCCATTATCTCTAATGAAATTGCAATCACTTTGAGAGACATGTAAAAATGATAATGGTATTTCCAGTTAATAGAAAATATTCAGAAAACAAACAAAAAATCTTTTTAGTATTCAAAATAAAGGTGTATCTTATCCAGAGAAGAATGTTTATTTCACAAATAATTACAACAATTTTTATAAGTTTAATTTTAAATTGCAGTGGTTTCAAGGAACAAATTAAGAGTAGTGACAGCCTAAGAGTTTAGATTTATGTGTAAAAAAGGTAAACAGTACTAAATTAATTAACAGCACATGTTGTTATCACTATATTGAAATCTGAAGTATAATTTTAAATGATGAAAGAGTTATAAAAATAGGAACATTTATTATGTACATTCTTTTTAGTACAATAAATGCCAAATTTAGTGATAGAAATTATAAATGTTTCAGCAAAATTAATAAATCCATACTCTAACAATTGTGAATGATTGCTATGAAGTACTATATTTTCTTTATTTTGCAGAAAAGCAAAGTATAGTATAGAATCGCATGAAATAACTAAAACTAGTCCCAAAGCACCACAGTTGGGTCCTGGACAGGAGAAAGCTAAAGGGTGAAGAATATAAGCATCAGTAGAGCATTCTAGTTTGTCTCCTTTTAATAAATTTTATAAATTTTCCATGCAGTTACTCTTCTAGTTTACATTTTTTCTGTGCAACCAGAAAAAAATATGGAAAAATTAAAGGATGGTAAAAGAGATTTAAAAGACTTAAAGACTTAAAATTTTAAGACTTAAAGACTTAAAATTTTATCAACTCATATCTCCATCTATTTACCACTGGAAATCAATTAACAAGTACCTGCAACAAACTGTCAAAATGGGTGCAAAAAGATGCCAGATTGGTTGAAAACCTTTCCCATTGACCCTGACTGCCCAGATATAAAAAAACTGTAGGAGAAATAAGTAATAAGGAGAAAGAAATAAGAAATAAGTTCTGAGGTTTTTTATTTTTTATTTTTATTTTTGCTTAGTCTTGATGCCAAACATACTACTGCTACCTTTGATGCCTGAAAGACTCAGTGATAGACGAGCCACCTGGGCTGCATTAGGTGTAGCTTAACCTAATTATATGAATACTTAAAAAAGACACAAAGGACAAGTCACAGTAATTTCATAAATGTGCCAAGGGGATGGGGTTGGGCACAAGGTCTCCAAATAGAACAATCAGCAGGTCTCTTTTCTCCACATGAGGAATTTGTGTAATATTTCTAGCCCTGCTTTCCTTTCTAAAAGGGCAGGTACTTGGTGTTAAAGATGTCTGCTGTCAGGTTTACCACCAAAATGATGTATGTGGTTAATCACTGTTACTCTTCAGAAGGAAATTCTCTAATCATTAGTAACTGAAAGGTCTATTGGTGAAAGATAAAAGGAAGAGGGAAGAATTGCAAGTGAGTTTGCAGAGCAAAATGAGCAAAGTGACTATTTTCCACACAGATAAATGGGATTAAGAATAAATCTGTTTTTCTCATGAATAAAATTTCAGTGTGAAAAAAAGGTACACATGAATTTAAAAGAGACATGGATGTACATATATGCATAGATAAAGGTATAAGCATAGAAATAACTATATTAAAGTCATTTAACACATGCTTGAGCTCCAGGTCAATCATCTACCAGACATCACTATTATACCTTCTGAAGTTTTTAAGATTTTAACTTAGGAAAAAAAATTACATATAGCAGGAATTATAGATAACCAGAAATTATAGAGTGGTAGAATGTATTACCATTAAAAAATAAATTAATAAGCTATACTTCTCCCTATTTAACCCATGAATATTTCTTCCTAGTTTGCCTAAAAGGGAGAGAAAAGTTTATTCGAAAGTATGTTCTTAGAGTCACCTTTTCCCTTTTTAATAGAAGAAAGTTATGTTGAAATAAATCATGAAAGTATTTAAGTTCTTCTCTCTTGAGAAGAAAATTTTCTACAAACTGACTTCAAATTCACTGTATATGTGAGCATTTACCATATGAAATTCTACCAAAACCATAGCCTCCATTTCACCTGAACCAAAGACAAATATGAATTTTAAAAACATTATACCTTATTTTATTGTTTATCTAGTTAATTTACTTATTTCACTTGTTGTAGTCCCCATATTTCTCCCATCACCATATCATCCATGGCCCATCATTATTTTCTCTCATGCTTTCCCTCCTCTGCTTCACCTACCTCCTTCACTCTCCTTTGCGGGATATTTCATTTCTGATACTGCCTTGTTGACTTTTTACTATTCCTTGTCTTTTTGCTTGATTTATTTATTTCCACAAATAAGTAAGACCATTTGGAATAAAAATATATTATACCTCCTTATCTTTTCAAGCTTTTTTTGGTTGAGAGCCTTTCAATGTTGCTGTTATTTCCAGGAGAAAACTGCCCTGCCTTTAGTGAACATGATCACTACCTGGATTTAAAAAGACAAGTTTAGTCTCAAGATATATGCAAGTTCATTCTGGTTCATCACTCAAAATTAGCATCTTTGACTATGAGAACTTTTACATTTTTAAAATAAATCCCTTCCAGTAACCAGTTTAAATATGATTTATTATTGTTGCCACACTATTCCTGACAAAGAAACCTGCAATAATCCCCAACAGCTGCTGGCCAACAGGTGCTGCTGAATAGCAGGGAAACACTAAGCCATAAGCTAGAATCAATTTTTGTCTCCTTCACTGCTACAATCAGGCACAAAAAATTTGGAGCATTTTTAATCTTACCTTTAGTATCCTTCAAAAACAGAGGTGGAAAATAGGACCCCACAGGATAATCAAGAATGCACACTCACTGGCATAGCAATTGTTCTCCAGAGCTATACATTTTATGAGTTACAACATATAAAACTGATAGGCAAGGTCATTTAAAATAAAACACAGCTGGCAAGCAGTAAGAATATTATCGTACTTCAAGAAAAAAAAAAACCTCAGTCTAAGTCGGTCAAGTATTTAAAATTTTTTTTAAATGCTCACATTCAATCTATAAAGCTTAAATGCAGCAATTTACACTATTTTTGTTCTTTGGCCTTGAATCATATCCATAAATTTTCTACCAAGGCTTCCATTATTTTGAAAACGTCCATTTGAGAAGCCATAGAGGCCAAATATTTAATCTGTGAC
This sequence comes from Uropsilus gracilis, assembly GCA_004024945.1. NCBI lineage: Eukaryota > Metazoa > Chordata > Mammalia > Eulipotyphla > Talpidae > Uropsilus > Uropsilus gracilis. The sequence continues at coordinate 14,092 of PVHY01007797.1, read as the reverse complement.
TCTGTTTCTTTTCAGTTTTCTTAAGATTCATTCTAATAATTGTTTTGTCCAGAATTTTTGATTAAGCATATTGTGACATTTGAAAATTAATTACGAAAATTAATTACAAAAATAGTTAATTACAAAAATATTTGGGAGCCCAGACAACAAAAACAGAGCTAGAACCCCTGCTCCCAAACAAGTCAAGGAACCAGTGAGAGGGCCCCTCTACTCAGCAGTTCTCAGTCCCCACTGGCCACCAGAAATGGACTGAGAGCCACTCCTTCAGAATTCTCTTTCTAAGTACATACTCACAAAAAAACTAATTTAAAAGAAAACTGATAATGAAAATGGAACTACCATTTGACCCAGCAACTGCTCTCTTGGGAATCTACCCAAAGGAGACCTCAATGTGTGGGTACAAAGGGACACCTGTGCTTGGATGTTTACTGCAGCACTATTTATAGTTGCAAGGACATGGAAGCAACCTAAATGCCCTCAAACAGATGACTGGATGAACAAGATGTGGTATATATACACAATGGAATATTACTCATCAATTAAAAATGACAAATTTGATGATTTTATGATAACATGGATGTACTTAGAAGAAATCATATTAGCAGAAACAAGTAAAAAAGAAAAAGACAAAAACCAAACGGTTTCACTAATATATGGAACATAGGGAAAAAAATAAACAAAAGCCATGAGGAAAAGTCAAAACAAGCTAACCATCAAACTGAAGCACACAACTTGCAGCAGGGGAGACAGGGGCAGGAATGGAGAGGGTGAATCCCTGGGATTACAGATATGTGAAATTTATATATAAATAATTTTTTAAAAAATAAACCTAAAAAGAGCTGGAAAAAATAAAAAGAAAAGAAACCTGAATTACTGAATTATGTTTATAGAAGCACTAGTGACACTCACCAAGACAGAGAAATAACCTAAACACTCCAGAACAGATGAGTGGATCAAGAAAATGTAATGTATATAAAAAGTGGAATACTATTGAGGGATCAAAAAGATGAGTTCATGCAATTTGCAACAACATGGATGGACTTGGAAGAGATTCTTCTAAGTGAAGTGAGCCAGAAGAAGTATAAATGCTGAATGTTGTCACTTTTACCTAGAATATAAAGAAACCAAACAAAGGATCATACAAAGACAAGAACACCATCACTTTAGAGTTGACCATAGATCTGAGGAATCCAAGAAGACAGGGAGAGAGACAGGTGAAGGGGAAAGGACAAAGTTAGCTGGGAGAAGAGCACAATGATCTACGGTGGAAGACTTTGGTGGTGGGAAAACTATAATGACCACATCTGAGGAGAAAAAAAACCTAAATTTTGAGAAAACTAAGATATAAAATAATGGTGCATCAATAATTTTAAAAAATTAAGTTTGGGTTAAAAGCAAATAAAATTATGTGTAGTTAAAAATTAGATTTTTAAAAAAAATTGAAAAAAGCAGAAAAATCAGTTTTTAAGGAATTTGGGCAATAATTTCAAGGTACATGGGAACATAATGTAAGAAAATTTCTAGTATGTTGTGATCTGAGTGGACAGATAGCTAATTTATTTCTACAAGGTGGCACGAGCATTTTATAGACCTTTTTATACTAAATGAATCTGTACTGGACTAATATTTATGCTTTTTAAAGACACATAAGATATCCCTTTCACACCACAAGAAATCCCAACATATAAGCTCTTTCTCGATTAACTACACTTCTTAAGATATCCGTGTGTTTAGTATGAATGAAGAAAACATTCTCCTGTAGAAAGTGTTGTATAGTAGAAAGGCTAAAATCAGTCATTTCTATCTAAGTCTTTGGAATATGCATGCCAAAAGAAAAATCAGATCCACTGCAGTAAGCACACTATATCTTGGGTACAATATGTATTTGTGGTTCCTAAAATGTTTTCCAAAAGATTAAATTGAATCTATATGAGTCATTTTGAAAATTCTTGAAAATGAAGCTATCCAAAAACTAATCTCTCATCTTTTTAAAGTTTCTTACAATATACAATATACCACTTCAGGAGCAAAGGTATAGAAATAAAGAATTAGTAATTACTGAACATAGATATTTGTCAAGCTCCACTATCAGTGGAAATATGGAACATTTTTCCTTGCTGTAGGTTTAATAAAAAGTGAACATTTAATAAGACAACTGCTTCTATATGGCACTCTATAAGTAGTATTTAAGGGTATATCTTTGGATTATTTTAGAATTGGGATTACATGCCAGGAAACCTTTTAGCCTCTCTTTGATAGGAATATTTCTACATTCAGTGTTATATTTACATTGGATAATGCATATAAAGTGAAAATAGACATCCTTTATTTTTTGTGACTTTCTACTCTTAATTTTCAGCACTGGAAGAAAATGAACATCTCTTACCTTCACTGACTTTGATTTTCTTTTTTTTAAGTTCAGCAGCCTTATATTAACTTATGCCCCAAAGGAGTAATCTTAAGATAAAAAAGATGGACAGCAACACTTACATCAGTGAATACACGCAGGGCTTCTGCAAGTGTTGGCACAAAGATTAATACCAGTCTTTGAGGCAGCATCAGTATCCCATTGTGCAGTTAATGACACCATGTGCAAAAGTAAAGTAAGATTATTGTCATTGTCTTCCATGATTTCATTCTTGAACCAACCTGTGTTGTACACATTGGTTCTTTTCTTTCCAATTGTACAGAGACTGAAATGGTAAAGGAAGTTTCTTGAGGATGGATTTCATTAGTTTTAAAACTGCCCATAAAATCTGACAATTCGTGTCAGTGTTGCTGCTGGGAAGCCAATAAAGCCCACACACCATAGCAGGTTGCAAGAAATGCCAGCAGCATCTCCATCATCTGATGAATCAACTGCACCCCAAAGACAAACTAATCAACACAGACCATTTTACTGACAATGCACTTGTGTTCCTGTGTTTCAGAAAGGCAATTTAGGTGTGGTTGATGTGTGGCAACTCTTAAGGGGAGATGGCAGCCTAAAATGGGAAAAAAACAGGCTTTTAATATTTCTGACTTATTCTTCTATCAGAAAAGCACTTACCAAAGAGGTTCCTTTTACAAAATCTCTATTAGTGAGTAGATTGTTAGTCACTCATATGATAGCTAGATACACATGTCAGGATTTAGTTTAATTCCACTGAGACCAAACATCTTAATCAAATAATATGAATCAGATGTTTCACTTGGAAAAGAGTATTTAAATGAGCTACTGGGTCACAGAAAAAAATATTTTTACTCATTAAAGAAATTTAAAAAGGTTATATGCATAGCATCCAAAATACCCAATTCACATAATATCAATTTAAAGCCTCTATCATACAATTTATTAGACAAAAACTATGAGTTATTCATGGGACAGTGATGACAGACATCACTCCTCTTTCCAGGTACTCACTCCCCAGTGAGTGAAGTGAAGGGAAACAGTAATGCTGGTGACAAGAGATTCTTGGGATCCCTCATAATTCGCTCCTCTCCATCCCCTACCCAGAAATTTCTCTGAACATCCCTAGACCATCACAGGCAAATATAATCTAAGTAAAACATTACTCTGTGAATGCATTTTAAAGACAAATTTTCTCTGCATAACAAATCCATGATGGGCAACAGACAGTCTTATAGACATGCCATAAGAAAAGTAGTGGTTGTTCAGGGATTAGAACATCAGGGATAATTTCAGAAAGTTCTTAAATGGTGAGAGGACACCTTACCATGCAAATGGGAACTTTAAGGAAAAGAGGTAGAAGTGACAATCTGTAAAAAAGTCTATGTACTCAAGCTCACTGCATAATATCTACAGAGTTGAACAAGGAATATAGTATGCCAATCAGAGAAGTGATAAAAAGTAAGTTGAATTGATGTGCATATGCTAGATTATAAATTAAATGCAAGCTTTACTCTCAATAAATACTACATTGGAAATCATGGGATCTCTAAGAGAGTACTATGTAGGAGTGACATGAGAATGGGAAGATCTGGAGAGGCAGATGGCTAATTTAAGAGACCACTCAGAAATCAAAGGAAGCAATAATTAGGATTCCAACAAAGCAGATCAATTTGAGGAAAAATGTAGAAATATGCATAGAACTTGGTGCTTGTGTGTGGATGACAACTGTAAAAGAGGACTCTATGCTGTGGCTCTGGTAGAGTTAAATGAGTGAAGGCAGAAATTCATCCAGATCAGGGAAACAGAAGGAGAAAATTTATACTACATACTATCCAACTCCAATGAGAGAGATAAGCACAATGAACTCCGATAAAACAAAATAAAAGGTTGACATTATCACCCATTTCCACCTAAAAGTATAAATTACATAAGTAGTAAAAAATGCTAACCTCTATCATTAAACAATTTAAAATTTCACAAAAACACTGTTAAAAATTTAGAAGAAAATTGTATAGATAGTAGTAACCACAAATGATCTACTTCTGTTGTCATAATTGAATGTCATGTTTTAATGACTTCCAAGTTGGTTCTTATCTAGCCTGTGATATTTGATCCAACACTACTTATTTATTTAGATTGATTTAATATTGATTGAACATTCATGATAAACTGCCTAATAGTAGACTGCCATTAGAGATAATTATGGGCACTTTGCAATTTTAAAGTTCTTGCTTTCTTTAACAATTATAAAGACAGTTATATATTACATATACATCTTTTCTTCAAAAAGGTAATAAATTAATTCAGAAAATTAATAATAACAATAAGGATAAAAACAGAAAGCCCTTGAAAATATCTCCCCCTTAAAAGAAAAAACTGGGGTTAATAGGTAGGAATGTAAATACATTTTTAAAAGGTACATAAATACATTTTTTAAAAGGTACATAAATACATTTTTTAAAAGGTACATATATGTATATAGAATTCTTCCAAGTGAATTCTCCCTAAGTGAAATAATTGCAACTTATTCCTTCAACTATAAACTATTTATCAATCTCTATGTATTCAGCGTAAGAATTACAATTTCATTAAAATCCCATAATTATTATTAAATTACTGGAAATATCAAAAAGAAGTAAAAGAGTTATTAATACCAATGAATTAGGTATAAAACAAGAATAAAAATTTTAAAATAAGCATATTTCTTTATAAAATCATCTTACTACACAAGATAGGATAGACAATGTCAATGCAGTTATTTAATTTTAAGGATGATATATTGAGATTTTAAAAATATAATAATCATTACCCACTCCTACACGTATGAATTGAAGTGCACAAGATGAGTGTACTTAAAATTAATGAAGAAGAAAGAAGAAAAGAGAGAAGGAAGAGGTGACAAATTAAAACTATTCTCTAATATAAGTCTAAACTCAACAGTCATCATAACTGAGTATAAACTGTGGCAAGAAACCTAAGTGAAATTATAACTATCAAAGTTTTAATTAAAAATAAAGCATATTAAGTAAAATTTCTATCTCACATATTTTCTTTTCCAAAATAAATTTCATAAAATTCAACAGATGTTTTGGAAAAGTCTTGAGTGTTTGTGAGAAATCTGATCATTTCACGAGGTTTTACTTGAGAATTTGGATCACATAAAATGAAACCAGAATGAAACAGTGTCAACAAGTACTACTATAAATATGTACTGAAATGTATTTATCAGGAAAGGTGCTAAGAGCATCAATAAGATATTAGTTATTAGTATTTATAATTTGACAACAATTAGAAAGACAACAATCAAAATATAAATATATACTATAAGTCTATAACAAAAGGAATCAGAAATGTGACCAAAAGGTAAGAATAGTGTATTTCTCTTAATTTACATATTAAAAGTAGGAAAACAAGTAATTGAGTTAACTACAAATCTATATCAAACTTTATTAACTGTGCAGGTAATATGCTAAACCCAGAGGACATGACAGTTCTCCTCCCCCCCCCCCATACAAACTTGTTCTCATTGAAATATATCCTTGCTGTTACCCAAACAATCATGTTACCCAGACAAGTGCGAGTCAGCGATCACTGACAGATGATTTTATTTGAAAGAAAATGCAACACTGTGGTAAGAATGATACAATTATATTACAGGTCATCTGATGTGTAATACCTATGAAAATTTTCACCCCCAAAATAATTTTTTGACTGTTATAATTCAAGGTGGTATACTTTTACTTGTTTCTAATTTTCTCTGCGCACAAAACCAAAACAATGTGGACACTTTTTAATTATTTCTGAATTTATACAACATAGAATATTGGATAATCAGAATCCCTGTAATAAATACTACATAAAATAATCTTTATAAAATATACACTAGAATGAAAATCCAATTTAATCTTTAGTTTCAAGAATGAAACCACATAAGTTTAACCAAATGGAAATACTCCAAGCAAACAAAAAGCACCCAACTGAATACTGACTGAAATTACCATGAGGAATTGTAATTGTCTCAGGCCCTAAAAATGCCAGCTTCTATCCCTTTAGTGTTCTCTTAGCAAGGACATTATAAAATCTAGCCTCCTGTCCAGAAGTGGTGCCATAATCTTGGGTAACACAATGGAAATATCTTTGTGCATATATGTGGATTATTCTAGCTGGAAATTATTAAATTAACAAAATGACCTCTACTTCAAAATCTTGGAGTCCATTTAGAAATAAAAGTATGTGATAACATTTGTTCTTATCTGTCCTCACAAATTTACAGGTAAGTAATAATTTCACAAATGTTCTTAATACATTCTTTTGACCAGATTATCAATTTCAGTACTTCCCATCATAATCCATGATGTGTCACTCCTTAAACAATCCGTATAAACACCTTGCTTGTGTATTTGATATAGCATTAACTCTTAAAATTGTATTTACAAAACCACTCTGGTTCTCAAATACTAATACTTCCACTTGAAATTATGCTACCAGTTTCCTGAATGCCATATTGCTCAAAAGTCAGAGTGGGGTAGCCTTTAATTCAAATACCCACAGTTTAGAATTTTAATATCTTACTGAATTTAAGGATTCTGGTAATGTTTTCCTGAATCTATTAATTATAGTAACTAAATTGGAACAACCACTTGAAACAAACAATTCCTTTCTTTCATAGATGTGTTGTTTTAGAAACATTGTTTTACATACACACAAGTAGCACAAGTATGCACTTTAAAATTGATACTTAAAAACCTACTCTTTTTACTTAAAAAGCTACATATTTTCTTTCACACAGCCAGAAAAGTTAGTCAGACCAATGTTTCTTAGAGCTATGTTAATTTTCAAAATTCAGGAAGCAAGAATGCAGGTTAAGGGTCTTTCATATATATACTGAGAAACTTACACAAAAGACAGAATAGATATGTACAACTATCCTGTAATGATGTGTGTAGCACATTCTCAATATAATATGTATAAATCTAACATATAAATAAATTGGAGTCCAAATTCCACATCTCCTCTTGCGTTGCCTAGCAACAACAAAAAAAAAAACCAGGAACCACTGTCAAGACAATGTAACTGAAATTTGTGAGCAATAACTGCTCACTCATTGTTAAGTCAGAGCCTATCTACATTGTATCTAAATTCTTGGTGTTTTTTTTTTTTTTCAGTTTCTGATAGTAATGTTATCAAATGTAAATGAGTGCCTTTTTATTTTCATTTCATTTTCCAGTCAGAATATTTTGAGCATCATTGATATATGTGCATAGATATGTGGCTGTTGTTTAAATAAATAATCTATGGCATACACTGCTAGAATTGGGTGATTTCATTCTCAGAAAGATTTTATGGAGAATCTCACAAATGGTTCTCATTGACAGGCAGAGAAACTAAAGTGTATTGGGTGACATATTCAGCATATGATTCTCCAAATATTTTTACTTACAACAAAAGATTCAGCTATCTCACATAAAATTTCCATTCTTTCATTCTTGGATACCCTGTACATAACTGAAATTGGACCTTACTTTAACATTGTCTCAAGTTTAATCACAGCTTTATCATTATACTAGTAGATTCAATGAGATGAAAACTTAAAATATCTACAACAAAATCATCAATAAGAAGAGAAGATGGAAAGATGCTATGTGGCAAAAGGAAAATACTATCATCATATCTTCACAGATTTCATACGTAACTGGTGTCTGTCTAGTCTGATCTAGTTAAATAGAAATGTAATTCCTTGTCTTCCTCATTACATATATTGGACTCTATAGAATACAGGTACTTAAATATTAAATTCTGCTGTGCGTGTGCATGTGCTCATGCATAAGTGTGTGTGTGTGTGTGTGTGTGTGTATACAAGTATCCCTACTCTGATACTCTGAATTAAAAAAAAATCACAAATGATAATTATGTGAATGCTTCACCATTTTCAAACTATTTCTGATTTGCAACACTTCCCATTTAATGGGGTTTACATTTAAACCACTGAAATATCAAACAGAATAAGAAATTTCTTTGATTTCAACAAAGCCATAACATTCTTAGGAACATATCTAGAAACCACAAGTCTCCAAGTACATAAAAACCTTAAGGACTAGCAGTTGAACTTCATTTTAGGCAACTAGTTCATACTCTGCAATAAACTTTTTATTACTTCATAAAAATAAATATAAGGCACCAATTAATAAACAACCACAGTACAGTGTTAGTACTGTGAGTTCAGCCAATCTGCTGGCCACCAGAGATTGGAGTCAGAGCATATTTCCTTATCCCCCACATTGTACTACATGCCTTTGAGATTCTTCATAAATGACTGCAGCTGTAAGAGTCACATTGTGACTGCCAAACATGTAAATACCAAGGATCTATCATTGTATTCGAATTTGTTTAACAAATGACCATATCAATTGCTCTATAATATGTTATAACAGAAAAAAGCATGATTTAATTTACAAATATGAAGATGATAAAACAGTAACAATAAAATACAGTAACAAAGCTATGATTTGATTTCAAGAAATGTGGTCATAAGGCAAATAACTATGAGCGCATATCCCAAATTAATCCTCAAATGAGACTACTTTCAAGATTTTAAGTTCAATGGAATAAAACACACGAACAGATGTCAGGAGTATACAGGAAATATTTATGAAAATTAAGACTGGTTTGGTAATTTTGCCCAAATATCTCATCTTTTATTAGATATGCAATTATAATATCATTCATTTTGTCTAAAGTAGACAAAATAAATTTAACCCAAAAAGTTTATTAAAGATGTTAGCAACTACATTTCTTTAAATGCTTTTTATTTCACATTTAACATAAGAAACAGATTGCTTTATCTTCAGTTTATTATGAAGAATTCTAAAATGAGCTATTATGAAAATGTTAAAAGCAAGTAGTATTTTACATTGAAAAATTTGTATAGCAAATATGGTGCTGCTTCCATAATAGATTGTAGTACTTTTGTCCATTTGCATTTTTTGGAAGCATAGTTATACAAAAAAATGGCAGTGGTGCTTCATATTTCAGGACTGCAGAACATTTTTGAGATCATCAGCGGAAGGAAAGGGGACTTTGTGAAATGCTTCTATTTGTAAGCCACTCATCATTATAGGGGATGGGGGGAGTGGGTGAGGAAGCAACTCTAGAAGAATGAAATAATCTTCCCAGCACAATGCTGTTTTCAGGAGGGAAATGAACAAAAATCACAAGATGATATTTTTCCCTGGCACAGAACAGATGTATTGTAATGCCCCAAATCTTAGAATCAAAAGTCAAACTAAATAATCAACTCTATGTCTACAGTTCTTTAAATTGACTGCATCAGTCTTCTAACCAACAATAAAAGAAAAACAGTGAAATTATTCCCTTAAAATGATAAAAAAAAAATTAACACCTGCATTCTTCTATAGAATAGTTCTTTCAACCTTTAGAGACACATACTAATTAAAATATCCTCTTTATGTGTCTAAGGAAATTAACAATATTGTGTGATTCATGTATGAAAATTCATCACCTGCAACTCAAAAATATTTTCACTCATTTATTTTAGATAATAGACATACAGATAATGAAAGTACTTTAGATTAAAGCTTTTCAATCAACAATGAACTCTCTGATTAAGACAAGATAAACAGGAATGAAAGTGGCTTGTGTGAAAACAAAACAAAAATACAAACTACTCCTTTACCTTGTACTTGGCTTAAGACTAACTGATAAATATTTAATCACCTCACCACAAAGAAGTCCACAGCTTCCCAGACATAAAACTCTATAGGGTGCTATTACCTCTTGCTGAGGGCCCAGAGCTTCCATTTGCAGGATCTATTAGAATAGAAAGCTGAAGCACAGAACAACTTGTTAGGACCTTGGCTGCATGCCAGGCTCTAAATGCATATTCCTATCTGAAGATGTATGTTTTCCTTTATAAGCTGTTTCAAATACACCCCATTTGTTGTTGTTTTATTCCTATAAGTTAGAACAAAATGCTCTCGCATTAAGTCATAAATAATCAATAATTAAAATAATTGCTTCCTTCAGGGAACTAAAAGGAAATACAAAAGCAATTTTTTTTCTAAAATTGCATAGGCCAAGGAACTAAAAACAGAAAAAGCAAATTACATATTTATGTTACAGAAGCTCCATTTGCACTCTTCTGAAACAAAGAGATAAAAGATATCATGGCTAGTGGGAGACTTTGTGTTGGTTTTAATAGTGGTTATAATGATCAGCAGTTTAAAATAATATATTCTTGTAAATGTTCACTTGTAAATGTTTCAGCAAAACATTTATAAACTGGCTTTTATAAATATTAACAGTCTGATGGGAAGTAAAAAATAATTTTAGTTTGCTAGTACCTACTATGTACCAGATCCTTCATATGTGTAGTTAATTATATACACTATCTCTAATCCTTAAACCAGCTCTGCCAAGCTGAGACTTAACAGCTAGAGCATCTGAGGCCTGAAAAGAAATTACTTCCTAGTGGCTCACCTAGAACATGAATATCAATAATTTCAACAAAAAGTCAAAGACCACTGTTTGCATAGCCTTCCTATATAGGGAATTCAAGTGCTTATTTTATAAATTGATGATTTATAAGCTGGACATATATAAGTACCATATGTGATTTCACTTACTCAAATTAAGACCCACATGATTTAGAATTCTTTCTTATTAACTTTTCTGCATTAGTTCATTCTAACACTTTATACTTGTGTTGTATAATTTCAGATTTTAAGAAAAAATACTTCACCTGCGTATTCTGTTACAAAGACAATTATTTGAAGGATGGGATTCTATTTTTCAGTTATTTTACTGAAAAGATTTTTTAAATAAAAATATCAGTGAACTTCTTTTACAAAATAATACAGACCTAGAGAAGCCAAATTCAAATATAATCATAAATAAAATCAAACATCTTCTAATAATAATTATTTTTTAATATTATATATTTTGTTCTTTAGATCACAACCTCTGTGTTTTATGGGATATCTCCCCCTCCCTCCTCCCTCTGGTGCCCCTTCCATTCTCTCAAAACCCACTCTTTGTTGTTTATTAGTTGTAATAATCATTATTTTTAGGCAAGTCACATACATATACAATTACCATTATCTTTATTATCTTTATTGAATTTTTTCATAAAGACAAATAATCTTTTCTGTTCCAGAAATTCAACATATACTACTTTATAAAATAAATTTTGTCCTCTTTTACATTTAATTGTCTAGGAAAGGATAATTTCATTTTTGTTCAGTCACTTATTAATATAAATGAATCTAATAGACTTATTTAAGTGGACAGATTTAGCCTGAAGAATTTCTGAGTTTTCTAAATCAAATGCTACAGTTTTAAATTATTTGACTGATCTCAAAAGAAATTTAATTTAAATGGCGATTAAATAATGTGAAGACCAAATTTCACTGATTCTATGATTTCAAAAACTTAAAGAAAAAAATATTCCAAATTTAGTTTCATTTTTAAGAACTTTTAAGAATCCAAATAACTGGTTATTTAATTATTCAAGTAATGTTAATCCATGAAGGATCCCCTTGTCTCCTAAGCAATTCATTCCCCCAAGGTATTAGTGTGTGTGTGGGAGGGGAGGGTGAGGGGGTATCATTAACTCTACTTGGGTGCAGAAAAATAGTTAATGAAGGAAATCTTGTTTTATGTGAGTATTCCAGCAAATACATCAATAAGGAATGTTAGAACATTATTGACTATTTGGCAATATGAAATACTTGTTTCATTTTTAGTGTATAATGGTTTCAGGAATTTTTCAGTTACACTTTCAGAGAAACATATTTACTACTTTTACATGTTACAGATCCTATGATAGGAAGTCTGGTATTTGCTTCAAAGTATCCAGTAGAAAAAGAGGACAGTCCTGGGTCATAGAAGGAGAGAAAAAAAAAAAAAACAAAAAAACAAAAAAACAACAGGTGATGAGTGGTAATTATTAGGGTATTGATACATAGTTAGGGGTTTTTTTTATACCATTTTCTCTACCTTTGTATTTTGAAATTTTCCCAAATATTTGAGGATTAATAGTGAGTTTAATTGGGTTACAAGCTGAATTTTTGTTTTGCTTTGGTTTGTCATTTTGTTGATACTTCTAGATATGATAGCGTGAATTTAATTAAGTGAAAGTTAATCCCTTCCCAAAAAGATCCAATTTTCGTGTCTATTTTTGCCTTTCTTTCTAATAAAATTTCTGTTCTTGCCCCAACATGAAAAGATCAGTATTTTGCCATAAGCACTGACTATTTCAAAATTGCACAGTGGTTTGATGTATTCGGGATGGTAACAGTACTGTAAAACCTTGACTAATCTGTATTTTAAGACACAGCCCTTCAAAAGAACCCAGGAAGTTATCCATTTCTTCTTAATCTGTACAGTCATTTGATTCACTTTTCTTCACAGGTACCCATTCCACATTCAGGACCATGCATGCCATGAACATAAATCTACAAAGAATGAGGCTGGTTATGAACAGAAGTTTTTCAAAAGCTGTACACAACAAGGTACTTTACTATGATTTATATGAAAAGAATAGAAAGTAATGCAATCTTTGAATGCATAAGAAAAGTCATCTATTTTGGATCTACCAACTCCAATTAACATGTAGTTCAATACAGGAGAGCAAGAAAGTGATACTTCGTAGTAAACTTTGAAATATTCATGATCCTTTATTTCATTCACTGTCCTGAATCAATACAATCAAGTGAGTCTCAAGATGTATACCCGCAACTTACATGCTCTGAAACACAAACACAGCTGCAGGTACTGCCCCCCAAAACAAGGAATGGAGTAAAATTTAACTAAACCAAGTTTAACTAAATAAAATATTTAACTTACACAAAAATTCAAATGGAAACCAGTAAGCCTGGAAAGTAGTATCCATCACCCTGACCTACTGAAAAAAAAAAAAATTAAGTTCTCATTTAACAAAGAAACTGTATCATAGTAAAATGCCTTTTGAAGAGAAATTTGTAATTTGATCCTGCAGAATGTATGACATTTTTAAAGAAATGTTGAAAGATGACACTATTTTGAATAGAGAAAATGAAAAGTCTAAAAGGAGAGTAGTAGAATGTTCACATTTGGTAAATTGTCTTTAATGATCTTCAAATTTCAATATGTATGAATGTATTGATGTGCCTTAAGGAAAAGGTGAGTTTTCAAACATTTGCCATGATTCAAGAGGCATAAGACAAACCAGGTACACACAGGGAATAAAGTACGGAAAGCAAATGAGCGGCTGATGAGGAAGAAAAAAATCATGTCAAACTAAATATGATAATTTGTTTTAGGCTTGGATTTAGACCAGCATAAGAGTAGAAATAAAAATAAAACAAAAATATGTAGTTAAATTATAGCTGGGTCTTTTGCAACCATCCCAAGGCAGGTAGGTTCATCGACTCTAGCAGCTAAAGAAGAATGTCAGAGATCTTGGCTGATTTTACATGCTCTCAATGTGCACAGGTACACAGCCACACCAGGCAGGGAGGCTGGACCAGGCAATTAAGTAGGCAGGGCAGGCAAGGTGGGCAGAATGGAAAGCAAGGGGTGGAAGGATGTGTGTGTGGGGATGAAAGCAGGCAACCAATAATCCAGCACCCCATGATTCTTTACACTCTTTCTCTGGGTTCTCTGACTCTCCCTCTCCCTCTCCCTCTCCCTCTCCCTCTCCCT
>PVHY01007796.1:0-65239 GCA_004024945.1 Uropsilus gracilis | reverse complement strand
AATCAAAAAATGGGGAGAAGAACTAAAAAGACACTTCACCAAAGAGGAGATACAGATGGCTAATAGACATATGAAAAAATGCTCCACCTCACTAATAATTAGAGAAATGCAAATTAAAACCACACTGAGATACCATCTTACACCTGTAAGAATGGCCCACATAAATAAAACAGACAACAAATGTTGGCGCGGATGTGGAAAAAAAGGAACTCTCTTACACTGCTGGTGGGAGTGCAAACTGGTCCAGCCACTATGGAAGACTGTATGGAGGACCCTCAAACAATTGAATGTGGACTTACCATTCGACCCAGCAATCCCACTACTAGGAATATACCCAGAGAACATGAAGACATTAATTCAAAAGGACACATGTACACGCATGTTCGTTGCAGCCCTGTTTACAGTTGTTTTTGTTTTTTTTTTTAATATATTTAGTTTTAGTATCATACAACTTCAGTTGTCCTTGTATGGTTGTTGATCCCCTTGGGTATGTCCTCTCCCCCTAATCCCCCTCCATCACTACATCTTCTCTCATTACTGTTCTCTGGTCCATGTTTAGCCTTTAGTCTCTTTTTTTTTCTGAAATAATGTCCTTTTCCTGGGTATGTTCCTGAAAGCAAGGTGACCATGCTGCTCAGCTTGCATTAGGCAGCCAGTTCTGAGCTCATTTAGAATCTATCAGTGCCTGTTCCTTCTTGCAAGATGGCTGTTTCTTTCTACTCTCAGTCCCTTTTTTGGATGTTTGTTTTTGTTTTGTTTTCCATCTTGTAGTTCTGGCTCCAGGCTTAGAGAAACTGGTTCCTCTCTTTTGTCTGTTGGGAGTTTCTTTGAGGAGCAACCAGGCTCTTGGTTGCTCTGGTTGGTCTCCACAATCACAGTTTGGCGATTAGCTGTCAGGGGCTGCCATATTTCTGTGGTCTTCCTCCTACTGTCAAAACCGGGTGCACTTTACTTTTGCTGGAGGCTTCTCTGAGCCAGAATTCTAACTCATAGGCCCCAATGACGGTGTTGGAGTAATCTTTATAGATTATCTCTATATTGATTTCACAATCCTGTGATCAGTGGTTCTTCTTAAACTCTTTTGGGTTCAACCTAGGGGAAGTGTTTGTCCAGCGCTTTTAATCATATCCCTCACGGCATCTGTTTCTTCTGTTGGACTATTTGTGATTTTCCTGTTCCTGGTGAGGACTGACAGGAGTGGAAGTAAACCCGAGGAAGTTAGTGCCCTCCCCACGGCTACCCCGGCAGAGCTTCCCCCACCTCCCATGCAAACCAGAGGATGTGGGGGGTGCCCACACCTCAAACCCCATCCCCCTAACCAGAGAGCAGCAGCCATGCCTGTCCAAAACCAGGGCACCAAAGGACTCGAGGGCCCTTGGGGAAGCATATGCCATGGCTCCAGGGCTAGAAGCCTGGGCGCCTGTGGTGAGTGGGGCTTCCTCCACCTCCCGGACAGACCAGAGGGCCTGTGTAGGTTGCTTACATTCATAGCTGCATCCCCCAACCTGATGTTGGAGGCTGGGCTCACCAAAATCCCAGACACCAAAGGATTTGGCGGGCCTCAGGGAAACAGGCTCCAGGGCAGTAGGGCTAGAAGCCTGGGCAATGATGGTGGGTGGGACTTCCTCCAACCCCCATGCAGACCAGTGGAACCCCACAGGGTGCCCACACCCCACACTCCATCCCCCTATCTGAGGGTGGCAGTTAGGTTCACTGAAATCTTGGACTAAAGGACTTGGCGGGCCTGGGGGGAGCAGGAACGATTGATTTGTGTATGCTGAACTGATGTTGCATAACTTGGATGGATCCTATTTGATTATGATGGTCTTCCTCTAAATTTATTCATCATGATGTAATTGAGGACTTTTACCTTTATGTTCATCAGCAATATTGACCTATCCATTTTTGGTCTTGGTAACAAGGTAATGTTAGTCTCATGAAAAACTTTGGGGCTTTGCATTTTCTTCACTTTTTAAAAGAGTTTCAGCAAAATAAAAAGTTTAGGGTTTAATAAACACCTAAAGAATTAGAAGGAATTTCACCAAAAATAATATATGATAAATAGAGATGAAACTAAGAGCCTTAAGTTTGAGGGGTAGGACTATTGTTCTGCTTTTTTCCTACATTGAAACAAACAAAATTGTACAAAAAGACAAAAAATTAAAAAATCCTGAGAGTGGTAACATAGTAGGATATATTAGAGAATACTGAAAATGAGTTTAAAGTAGTGATGGCTAATAAAGAATATATTATGTTATGAAATGTATATATGAATAGAATTAACTTTGATATTTTGCAATTTTTGGTTAAAATTATTTAAGTTGGAAACCTTGGCATTTCTTCTACTTTGTACTTTTCATTATTAAAATCAAGTATATTGTGATACAGTATGTGTGCGTGTGCGCACGTGTGTGTGCCGTGTGTGGACGAGTATGCTTATATACTCATGGACATTCAAAAAGTGGAGTTAGATTTCGGAAAGGTGTGTTGCACCTCAATAGCACTTAAGCCTTTGTAGCACGCAAGCTACAAATTTTTATACCAGAAGCAATTCATATTATCTAACAAAATGAACATGGAGAAAATGAATGCAAGAAATTAGACAAAATGAAAATTTGGAAAAATCTATAATTATTTGCATATAAAAAATGAAAATCATATTACCAACATATACACAACACACAAACATACAGAAACACATGGGACATCACATTAATCTATAGTACATATTATGTGACCAGGCATTAAACTAGAGTTAGATATGTTAAGATAAAAAAGAGATAAACCTCCTGAAGAAATTTTGCGTACTCATAATGGGAAACTGGCAGGTAAAATTATAAATAAAATGAAAGCTGAGTTTCCATGAGAAAAAATTGCATAAAAGCAATAGTAGCACAAAAGTAGGAGTTATTTACTTTGTCTAATTTTCAATAAATATAAATCATTATTTCCACTTTGAAGGAATAATAATTATATTTTTTTCTACTTTATTAAATGGTGTTCATTTTTACTGTTGAATGTCTAAAAGTTTCCAACTTAATTTCTGTTAGTTTTATTGAGGTGTAATTCAGTGCAATGAAATTCACTTATGTTAAGCATAATTCAAAAAGTTTTGATAAATGTGTATAGTAATGTACTCATCAACATAATAAGATGCCGAACATTTTTATAACCCGCAGAAGTCCCCTCAGATATTTTGTAAAGTTGGAGACACAAAAGGCATATAACATTATTTATATATATATATATATATATATATATTAGGGTACAATGTAAGGATATAACAGGACAATTATTCTTTGATACTGAATATTTATAGGGTACAGTTGAAGTGGTCTAGATCAGATTTTATCAGTTCTTTGCCAGGTGTGGAATGTTGTATTCTCTTGCAAATTGGATCTGTTCAAGTTAGAGTTCCCAAACATGTGATGTTCAGTAACTTTATAGAGACAAGACTTAAATTGCAATATTGATAGAATTAGGAGGAAGATAATTGCTAAAATTCAATTCTAAAACACACACACATTTTGAATTACTTCACAATGATCTAATTATTTTAATAGAAGCTAAACCAATTAGACATAATTACTTACAACCTTGAGGTTAAAAATATTGTTATAAACATTCTGAGCTATGTAAAGGCAATATTATAATGTTTTAGTTATATCTACACATCTATTTAAATAAATAATTCTATTTCATGTACAAAGAAGTTAACTTTTTATTTGAACCCAAATCATGTTATTCCTTTGATTGAAAAAAAATAAAACAAGAATGTTTATGGAAAAAATGATTATGGTATTGTGATTACAGGACAACCAAATTTATTCAAATTAAACATATTCAATTCCATGATGAAAAAGTCAAGCTGCTAGTTTGATAATGTGAAGAAAAACAAAACCCTGCTGATAGATTTTTTTTAAAGATGAAATTATCTTATTTAGGGGAAAGCATTTAAAGATTCTAATTTTCATATTTAATGACTACCTTAGTCTATAGGAAGAATATGGCCTAGAAAAGCTCTGGACTCAGAGCCAACCTGTGAAAAACACTAATTTTTCCAACAATATGAGTGTTTATCTGGTGATTATAACATTCTAAAATTTAACAAAAATAATAATTATATGGTAGGCATGGATCAAAGTAAAGATTATTTCATCAAATTTATTTTATTTTATAGATTCATAATTTATAAACACTTCCCTCTCTGCATATTGTGAAACACCTTCAATTTTGTTGTTATTATTGTAATTATATGTAAGTCTCTGGAGTAAGACATGTTACTTCCAAATGATCAGACTTACAGAGACTTTTCTACAAATCTTCCAGGAACTTAGCATCCTTTTGATGCATCAGTTCAGAGCTATTGGGGCAGATGACCACAGTTCCTTAAGTAATGCTATCTTTTTTAAACATAGTTTCTATAATGTTGATGAGGACAATCTATCCCCAGACAGAGAACACTTTATGCTAATTTTGTACATTATCTCTGAGTTTGCATGCATTTTGTAGTTATCTAGGGTAACTTGGTTTCCTTCCACATTTCACCAATGCACAGTAGATTCATTGGCACATTTAAATAGGAGCAGTCTTGCATGTGTGTGTGTGTGTGTTTTCACCTTGTGATTCAAGGGTGAGCTGTCCAGGTTTGGGTCTCATCATCTTCCCTGAGCTCCTAGGATGGGCTCCAGCTACCTATAATCAACTCACAGGTCATAAAATGAATGAGTGTATGATAACTGCAGCATAACATAAGAAGTGTCTAGAGTCTATATTTAGAAGATTGATGATATTTTTGTGATTAGAATATACCATAAGAATTTAATTATTACTAAATGGGATAAGATATTTGTAAATCATATTTCTGACAAGGGGTTAATATCCACAATAAACAAACTCATACACATTAACAATGACAAAACCAAATAACAATTAAAAAATAGAATATTATAAGAGCTATGTTACAAAAATAATAACAGATGATCCAACTCTAAATATAAAAACAAAATCTTTCTTGTATAAGAGCACATCAAAGTGCTGGATGTGTTATTTGAAATATGCTGATTTCCCCTTAATTTCTATCAAATATAAGAGTTGGGGACAAGTTCCATATAAAATAATATTCAAGATTGTTGAGAAATAGTTCCATAAGACTATCTAAATCGTTAGAACAAAAACAACAAAAATTTATTGTGAAATAGAAGTATATGTAATATAAGTAGATTTATGAAAAATAAGTAGAAATGATAATAAGGAAGATATGTTTGTTTTAGCAATGTATCCGCACATCTTCCAAGTGTGAAATTTTTACCTTAGAAATGCATTGAGCTTTGAAATATTTCAGAATATGTTGAAAATTTTCAGCTTCAACTGCCAAGGACTTTCTGTTTCTTACATTCAGCATAGCCATTCAATTTGTATCCTAAGCTACATACACTGGAAAATAAGTTTTGATAATATTCATATTTTATGTATAAATTATTTTACCATTTTTGTAAAAAAATAACATTCCTATAAATTAAATCAAAATGCACATTTAAAAATAGCTTTTAATATTTTTCTAAATAATGACAATAGTACAATTAGTTTGGTAAATATTCATATACTTTAAAAATTTCAAACTTCACTTTAAAGCAACAGCATTACAATGAAAGCAGTGTTGGCACAAAATGGATACATGAATCACTGGAAAATAGTTAATGCTCAGAAATAAATCTACATAAATATCAGCACCTAATTTATGATCACAAAATGGGGGAAAAGTTGTCTTTAATAAATGGTGCTGAGAAAATTTGATGGCACACCAAAAGGAATAAAGATGGATCGCCCTTCACATTATAACAAAAATAGTTATAATGGAATTAATATTTAGATATAAGAGCTGGAATAATAAAATATGTAGAAGAAAATTTTGTCAATAGGCCCCATAACATTATTATGGAGACACAAGTTCTATGACAATGAAAATAAAACAATAATAAATTATTCAGATTAGATCACTTAAGAAAACTCACACGGCAAAAGAAAATATAAGTAAATTAAGTAGATATCTTATGGAGTGAGAAAATATTTCTGCATTACACAACTGAAAAGGGGTTAATATCTAAAGTATGTAATAAATGTTTACAACTCAACAACAGGAAAATTAACAACCCAAATAATAGTATGCAGATACGAAGAGATCATTCGCCAGTGAGAATATCAAGAAGATCAATAAATATATGAGAATATGATCATCATCACTTCTAGCAAGAGAGATGCAGATTAAGACCACAATGAGATACCATCTCACACTTAATGAGAGTGACACAAATCCCTACAACATGTGAGAAGATAAACATAAAAGAGGAACCTTATATTGTGGTGGTAATATAAACTGTTGCAATCTTTTGGAAACTAAGGTGGGTGCATCTATAAAAAAAATGATATAACCCAGCAATACCACTCTTCAGCATTTAACCAGAGAACATGAAACAATCAATACAAAAATCTATACTCTGGAATTGTAGTAATATTGAAGCAATATTTATAATTATAATATTTATAATAGTTGGTGCATGAAAGCTGATATGCTCTTTAATAAATTACTCAATCAGGTAGATGTGTTAAATCTATCCTATGTGTTAAACCTACATTAGGATACTTCTAAGCCATAAGGAAACAAAACAGATATTTACAGCAAAATGGAGGGATTTAGAAGGAATTTGGATGTAGTAAAGTGAGTCAGGATGGCAAAAATAAATACTAGAAATGTATATAATGAACTTGACAGAGTAAAATACAAAAACTGGGGGACATTAATAAACAGTGAGGTTAAGAGGAAAGAGAAAGGAAAAATGAACAAAGGGATATTAAGGATGGTGGTGGTATAAAAAAGGAATAGCGATTTAATATTGATGTTTAACTCACTTAACAAGCATAGAACTCACTTTCTGCTAAAAAGGTATATAAACAATGACTAGGAAACAGAATAAAACAAAAAAAAAAAACTCTAGTTGTCATATTTCCTCTGGAACTTGCCTTATGTCTTTCTTCATCTCTTTGTTTAATTGTGTCTTTTATAATATCTCATAATAAAACAGCAATTGTAATTCAAAACTGATGTAGTATATATGCATAACGTATTCTACTCATTTGTAAAAGTCATAAAGACTTTCCATCTGCATGGCATGGATGGAACTAGAATGGATTACGCTAAACAAACAACTCAGAAGAAGAAAGATAAATGCCAGATGAATTTTTTTTTTTTTTTTTTGAGACTAGGTCTCAATGTTTTTGCCTGTGGAACTGCAGACTCACATTGCCTGGGGTACTACAGACTCAAGCAATCCCAGCCTCAGCTTCCCAGGTAGCTGGGATTACAGGCGTGTGCCACCACGCCCAGCTATTTTTTGGGACTAGGTCTCACTACTTATGGGATTTGAACAGCGATCCATGGTCCCAGCCGCAACTTCCTAGGCTGCCGTCTACAGGCATGTGTCACCATGCCTACCTAAATGCCAGATGATTTAAATCCTATGTTGAATATAAAGAGGCAAAACAAAGGAACAGGCAAAGCAAAACAAACAAAAAATCTGATTGTGTAATTGATGTTACCAAAGTAAGGGGTTGGGGGAAGGAAGCAAAGGTAGAGACCGTGCCATATGGACTATGGAGAAAGTTCATGGGTGCTTTTGCAGTGGGTGTTTTGTGCTAATATGCATGTAAAGAGTTGCAAAATCATAAGCAGTATTGTAAATCACATTTCAAACCAACATTCTCAATAAAAAAATAATAGAATTTTGTAAATAGAAATGAAATTAAGAATTCTGCTTTCAAAAAATTCATCTATTAACAAAGAGCAGCAAAGGGCTAATAGTCATATCCCTAATTTGATGTATTTTCCTATAAATAAGGTCTTTTAAATTTAATTTTCTATTTTTCTGTTTGTTAGTGTAATTTTGTTTTGTCATCTCTAGTTTATACTTGATTGGATATACACCAATAATAAATATATCTCTATCTGTGCCTTACTTTTTTTGATATCATAGTAACTTAAAAAAATCTGACATTTGTTTTTAATGCAGTATAGTTCAATGATACACAAGTGAGTTTCTCTACAAAATATTACTACCGAAAAGCATTCATTTATCATGTTCATCTTGTTAACTGAACTTACAGACAAAAAACCCCTATACTTAACCTTTCTCTTAAACAGAATAAAACTTACAACCTCTCACGCTTCTGCAATTGGATGAAAACGTGAGTCACAATTGAAAGGAAATGAAATGGTTTTCTAATTGAGGCTTTCATGATCACTGACAGACGCTGACATCATCGTTAACAATTCAGTAAAATAGACGCAGCTGGAACCAGCACTCTAATGGTTGTTACTGTACTTTACATACATCCTCTACAATGTTGGAAACAAAGTGGGCAAAATTAATTTATAAAAACAATCATCTGAAGTCATGAAAACCATCTTTCACAGAATGATGTTGTTGGATCAGGTCCTAGCTGGACCAGATTGGTAAAAGTGAGTCCTGGACAGGAGGAAACTCACCTAAGTTAAAAGCAGCGATCCATCTGGGGGGGTAGGTAGACCCACCCATAGGCTCTGGCTTCAGCAGCCTCTGCGGTCTAGGTGGTGGCAAACCCCGGGTCCCCCCCCCCTCTCCTCTTGGTCCCTCCCAACCTCACTTCCCAATTTTCTGCACAAATTGGCACATTAACCTGAATGTCCGCACATTTCTCTCTTAAGCTACTAAATGGTTTACAAGGTTTATAGCCTTGTAACTTTCAAGCTCCATGACACAAGTCACTATTCCTTTCAAAGGGAGCACCATCAAATGCCTCTCACTGAAAACAAAGTTATGGTTACTTGTAAGTGTGCATTATTTTTGTCAGAGTACTGCACCTTATCCTTTATCATTATTCTGTATCTGAAAGGGTCACAAAAAGTCAGATTATCTTGGAATACTTGTTAAATCTAATTATGTTTTACTCTCTCTACAAGGTATTTGAAATCATGGCAGATCTTTGATCCAACAAATGAAAGATTCCAAAATACATCCTGGGTTATTTTAATGCAGTCATGGTGATATTATGAAACAATTTTAGGATCTGATAAAAATGTTAAGCAGGTAAGATATCTGATAACAAGTTTGAGATGGAGCTGTCTGTCCATTTAATTAAGAAATCCAACACCTTATTTAAAAGTATTCTATTTTCTGTTTCTCGTAATTTCTTGTATATTAGAAGATACTGAAGTATAGTGACAGAAAACCACCTGGAGAGGGGTCTTCATTAACCAACTTTGATCTAGTTCTGGGTCTGCAGATAGGCAGATTTGATCTATAATTATATCAGTCTTGCCTCACCATCAAAGCTAGACCACCAAGGGCTCCAGAGCCTTGTGAACCTTGATAAGTCCATGACTTACTTGGGGAGGTCCAGCCCTTGACTGTGAATACACTGGATCAAGTATAGGTACAAAGAAACCTATAGTCCTGTTGTGCCCATTTCTTCTTATAACAATATGAATGCAAATTTCAATTTTTATAAGAGATCTTAGAGGTGAATAGGGACAGAGTTCATTATATAAACTACTGAATTAGATCTTTTACACTCAAATTCCAGTTCCACCACATTCTATCCAGGTAATCTTGGACAAATTCCTTAATACACTCTCTGCTCCATAACCACACTACATTCTAGGAGAAAAAAATAGTGTTAACCTGAAGTTTTGTTCTAAGGATTGAACATTATATGCGAAGCACTGATAATCATTTTTTGCAAGTAAAAAGTAATCCAAACTGCTACTGTTGTTATTATGACTTTCTTAGAGTGATCAATTCATGCTCTTTTCTCCCATTATATCATAAGTAACTGAAGTGGTACTGACTTGTGGTCAGCAGTACACCTAAAGAGGTAGAAGTCTTGTGTTCTTGGTGAAATTCAAGAAGTGTTCTTGGTGAAATTCAGAAAGTAAAGAATGTATACATTTATATAAATAGTATGTTTTTAAAAAGTTTATTTGCTTATATAGTTTGGAAAGCAAAAGGTTAGCAAATATTAGTGCAGATATGTATGTCTAAAGGTAGGAAAATGAAAAACCTATAATATGTTAATATGTGAATCTCCAATAAGGAAATAGGATGTGCAGCATTTACCAAAGTTATCTGATCAGAGAAAATTCTGTGGGCCTAGTGTCATATAAAATGCTTGCAGGGAAAAACTGAAGAGAGAGATAATCAGAGCCTGAAGTACAGTGTCTGAGGAATTTTAAATTATATTACAAATATATAGAGCTAAATTTCCTCCCCCTGTTGTGGTATTTCATTTTGTCATTGTCATATTTAGATCCCTTTGAATTCATGTAGATAATTCTTATCAAGCCTATTGTAGACTGCTAATCACAGAACATACACATCCATAGTCACACATATATAAATGATCATAAGAAATTTGGAAAATAATAGTTGGTTGAAAAAATTCACACCCCCCCCCTTTTAAATATTACATTTGCTACACATATTTATACTGTTTTCCTATTACTTTATTTTTTATAAGAGAATTTAAATATTTGATTTATTGGTTGTATAATACCCCAGTCCTACAATTTACATTTTTGAGCAAAAAAAATTTCTATATGTGTCAGTAATTTCTTTGGGATACACTTTGGCAATGGAATTATTGAGACAAAACTTTGAAAATACTATGGATTTTGACACCTAATTTTGTGATTTGGTCTGAGGATAGAGATGTGGGGAGGGGATAGAAAACTATAAGTATTGAGAATCACTTGCAAAGAAAATCAACTTGCAAGAAATACTTGCAAAGGAAACCCATTCATAGCTGCAAAACCTGCCATGATTGAAGAAAGGTTTATAATGTGAAATAATAATTAATGTAGTGATGCTGCTTTAATTATTATTACAATCATTCATGTAGTAATACTTGCTAAGTTCTTTACATATACTAGAATCTATTCAAAGGGCCTTACATTTATTATCTCTTTAATCTTCACAAAACACTAAGGTAATTACTATTATTACTCTCATTTTAAAGATTAGGGTTTGAGGAATAGAGATGTTAAATAATTTACCCACAGCCACCCAGCTAGCTAGGAGCAGAGTTCAGATGCAAATCCAGCAATCAAACCACAGAGCTACCTTTCTTTTCCTCCTAGTGAGGCAAAATTGGTTTACAATGTTGTAAATGACTTAGAGGTATAGGATGAGAAATTAACAAGAATAAATGCCAAGAGAAAAGGGAGCATGTGTGAGGGTGTGTTTGTGTTAACTCAAACAATATGTATGCAATCATAATTCGGTTCTGAAGGTAACCAATTCCTGTGCTCTCAGACTGTTGTAGAGACTCAGGATTGTGGAGGATAATTCTGTATGCCTTTGGCTGCTTTTCTTTCTATCATATTTATTATGCCATTCAGTTTTCATTGTGTATTACTTACTTTTCATTGTGTATTATTTACTTAAACATGAAATCCTTGCCCAAGGACACATTTTTCTGATCTAGTATCTGTGTTAATATTGACCAACTAGAAGAAAACATAATCAGCTCTGAACACAGTATATCAGGGTAGATATTGCAAGGCAGATATGAATTCCTGTGGAATTACACTTTCATGGACATATTAATTTCAAAGTACACACAGAGTTGTATACACATGTGCGCAAGTATATCTGTTCATACCTTTTGACAATCAACCAAGAAAATATTCACACATCAAAGCTTTCGTGTTTATGTGGAGAGAAAAATCTCAAAAGCCCAAGTTCTGTGTATCTTTTGTCTAACCTCCTAGCAACTCATTTAGCTGACAGTTTTAATTCCTAGACCAGGATTATTCATTTTTCCAATCAAATGTTTGGCTAGAATCTGAGTGTATTTTAGCTTCATAAAAAAAATCACTTTGAAATTGCAATTTGAACTTACTCAAATATGCTCTTTTTTTCATAGATTAATTTCTAATAAGCCTATAGCAATTTATATTTTCTTAAGTTCTCTATGTGATATATTTAAATAACATCTTTTTAGTTTTATTTTTTTATTTTTAGTGTGAAAACAATATTAACTTATTCAGCAATTTTTTGAACTGATCAAGCAAATTATTAATTTTCTAAAATAATTTATATATATATATTTCACATCTTTGTATTCCCCACACCCCACTTCACCTCACACCACGTCACCTCCCTAAGCACTCTCACCTATCCCCACACCCCTCAGTTGTGTACTTTAGTTTGGTTGTTGGATTGTTTTGACTTTTCCTCCTGGCCTTTTGTTTGTTTTTCTTATGTCTCATATTAGTGAAACCATTTGGTTTCTGTCTTTTTCTTTTTGACTTGTTTCTGCTAATATATTTCTTCTAGATACATCCATGTTATCTTAAATGCATCAAGTTTGTCATTTTCTAATTGATGAGTAATCTTCCATTGTGTAATATATACCCCATCTTTTTCATCCATTCATCTGTTTTGGGACATTTGGGTTGTTTCCATGTCCTTACATTTATGAATAGTTCTGCCATAAACATCTGAATACAGGTGTACCTTTGTATAAGTATTGAGGTCTCCTTTGAGTAAATTCCCAGGAAAGCAATTGCTGGGTCAAATGGTAGTTCCATTTTCATTAGTTTGAGGGTCCTCCAAACTGCTTTCCATAGTGGTTAGACAAGTTTACATTCCCACCAGCAGTGTAAGAGTGTTCCTTTCCACATCCACGCCAGAACTTGTTGCCTGGTTTTTTTGTAAGGTGGTATCTCATTGTGGTTTTGATTTACATTTCCCTGATTGCTAGTGATGGTGAGCATTTTCTCATGTGCCTTTTGGCCATTTGTATTTACTTTTTGGAGAAATGACTTTTTAGTTCTTTTCCCCATTTTTTGACTGGGCTTTTAGTTTTGTTTTTGCTAAGTTGTGTGAGTTCCTTTATTAAACCCTTATCTTTATTGTGGATCTTTATTATTAAACCCTTATCACTTTTGTGGAGACAAACATTTTCTCCCAGTTGGTTGGGTTTCTTTTTGCTTTGTTGTCTCTTTTGCTGTACAGAAGCTTTGTAGTTTAATATATTCCCAGCTATTTATATTTTCCTTTATTTATTTTGCCGTCTGTGGATGTTTCCAGAAATGCATTTCTGAAGTGTGATTCATGGAGGGTTTGCCCAAGTTTTCCTCTATGTATTTTATGGTTTTAGGACTTATATCCAAGTCTTTTATCCATTTTGAGGTGGTTTTTGTACATGGTGTGAGGAACTTGTCTTGTTTCATTTTTCTACATGTCTTGTTTCAATTCTCTTAGCACCAATTAATGAAGATGCTGTCCTTGTTAGAATGTAAATTTCTAACTCCTTTGTCAAAGATTAGTTGACTATATATGTGTGACTTTATTTCAGGGCACTCAATTATGTTCCATTGGTATGATTGTCTGTTGTACCAGTATCATTCTGTTTTAATTACTCAGGTTTTATAGTATAATTTGAAGTGGAACAGTAATACCTCCACTCTCTCTTTTTTTGGTCAGTTAGCTTTCTGATATTTGAGGCCTATTGTTATTCCATATGAATTTCAGTAATTTTTGTTCTATCTCTTTAAAAAATGTCACTGAAATCTTTATAAGGATTGCATTGAATCTGGAGATTACTTTTGGTAGAATGGCCACTTTGATGATGCTAATTCTTCTAATCCATGAATAGGGACTGTGTCTCAATTTCCTTATGTCTTCTATCTCTTATAGCAGTATTTTAAAGTTTTATCTGCATAGGTCTTTCACATATTTTGTTAGGTTTATTTAGTTTTCAGTTTTAGTATTTAGTTTTTTTGTTTTTTGGTTTTTGTTTTTTTTTTTTTTTTTTTTTTTTTTTTTTTTTTTTTTTTTTTTTTTTTTTTTTTTTTTTTTTTTTTTTTTTTTTTTTTTTGGTGTGATGGCAAATAGGATTTTTAAAAATGTCTTCTTCTGCTTCACTGTTTGCATATAGGAATGCTACTTACTTCTGTGTGTTCATTTTGTAACTGGCTACCTTTCTGAAATGGTTTATTGTTTCTGTGGATTTTTTGGGGGGCTCTATGTAGGGAAGCTTATCTGCATATAATGATAGCTTCAATTATTCTTTCCTTATTTGTATCCCTTTTAGATATGTATAAAAGGAATGTCTCTTTTGTCTTATTGCCCTAGTTAGAATTTCCAGTATAATGCTAAAAAGTAGTGGAGGGAGTGAATATCCTTGACTGGCCAAGATTTTAATTGAAATGATTTTAGTTTTTCCCTATTTAGGATGATGTTTGTTGCAGGTTTGTCACAGATGACTTTTATTATGCTGAGGTATGCTCCTTTCATCCCCAATATTTCAAGAGCTTTTATCATGAATGGGTGTTGGACTTTATTGAATGCTTTCTATGCATCTGTTGATATGGTCATATGGTTTTTGGTTTTCTCCTTGTTGATATGATGGATTATGTTAATTTATTTCTGGATGTTGTACCATGCTTGTGCCCCTAGGATAAATCCCAGTTGGTCTTGGTGAATAATGCTTTTTATGCATTGTTGGATTTGATTTGCCAGGATTTTGCTTAAAATTTTTGTGTCCATGTTCATTAGGGAAATTGGTTTATAGTTTTCTTAGTGCTATCTTCATTTGGTTTTGGTATGAGTGTAATGTTTGCTTCATACAAAGTGTTTGGCAGTTTTCCTTCTTTTTTAAGCTTTTGAAAATATATTAAGTAATGAAAATATTTAGTAATTGCATCTATGAATGTCTGGTGGAATTCATTTTTGAAGCTGTCTGGTCCTGGGTTCTTGTTTATAGTGAGAATTTTGATGACTGCTTCAATTTTGCTGCTTGTGATTAGTTTAAGTTCTCTATTTATTCTTTATTCAATTTTGGGTAGTTGTATCTTTCTAAGAATCTGTCCATATTGTTCAGGTTTTTGTATCTGTTTGCATATAGATGTCCATAGTAATCTCTGATTATCCTTTGGATTTCTGCTGTGTCCGTTGTAATCTCACCTCTTTCATTTGTGATCGTGCTTATTTGAATGTTCTTTCTTTTTTTCTTTGTGAGGTTTGTAAGGGATTTATCAATTTTATTTATTTTTTTCAAAGAATCAGCTTTGGGTTTTGCTGATTTTCTGGGTGGTCTATTTGATTTCTAAATTATTTCTGTTTTTTTTTTGTTATTCCTTGTCTTCTGCTGGCTTTGGGGTCTTTTGTTGTTCATTTTCTAATTCCTTGAGTTGGGAGGCTAGGTTACTTCTTTGTTCAGTTTCTTACTTTTTGATATGTTCCTGTATTGTTATGAACCTTCCTCTTAAATCTGCTTTTGCTTAGTCCCACACATTTTGGAATGTTGTGTATTCGTTGTAATTTGTCTTCCCATATGTTTTAATTTCATCTTTAATTTCCTGTTTTACCCAGTGGTCTTACAAAAGCCTATTGTTCAGTCCCCATGCATTGTATACTTTCCTTATTTTGTTTACATTGTTGATTTCTCATTTGATGCTTTTATGATCAGAGAAAAATGTTGGTATTATTTTAATCTTTGTGAATTTTGATTTGCCTTGTGTCCTAGCATGTGGTCAATTTTAGAGAAAGCTTCATGTACATTTGAAAAGAAGGTGAATTCTCTTCCTTGGGGGTGCAGTGCCCCATAGATATCTATTAGGTCCATTTGGTATAGGTCTTCCTTTAAAGCTTTTGTGTCCTTGTGTAGCTTCTGTTTCATTGAATTGTCCTTTGGTGACAGTAGAGTATTAAAGTCTCCTACCACATGTATTTTCACCAATATATGTTTTCAGTTCTGCTAGTTGTTGTCTTGTCAATCTTGGTGCATATATGTTGATAATTGCTATGTCTTTTTGATGGGTTTACTCCTTACACATTAGGTAGTGACCTTATCCTCTGTCACTCTTAATTTGAGATCTGCTTTGTCTGCTTTAAGAATGGCTACCCCTGCCTTTTTGGGGGACCATTTGCTTGTAGAATTATATTCCATTCCTTTACCTTTAATCTATTCTTATGTTTAGAGATCAGATACCTTTCCTAGAGGCAGCAGAATGCTGGGTTCTGTCTTTTGATCCAGTTCACAACTCTGTGTCTTTTGATTGATGAGTTTAGACCATTGACTTTTAGAGTGATTATTGATGTTTGAGGTTCTAGCATTGGTTTTCTGGTGGTTATTTTGATTTCTTATTCAAAATTTGGTTTCTTATTTTGTTCATTCTATTTATTCTTCTGAGGGCTTTGGTCTTGAGGGTTCTTGCAACTTTTTTGGAGTGGGGATTAGTGGTAGCAAATATCTTTGTCTGTCTGAGAAGATTCTAATTTTTCCTTCATAAGGAAGGACAGCTTGGCAGGGTAGAGTATTCATGTCTGGCACTTTTTATCTTGGAGTTGTTTTTTTTTTTTGTGATGTTGCTCCATTCTCTTTGCATAGAGTGTCTTGTCAGAGAAATCTGAGGTCAATCTAATGGGTTTTCCTTTATACATCATCTGTTTCCTCTCTCTAGTCAGTCTCATTTTTTCTTTATATTGGACCCCTGGAAGTTTTACAATGACATGTTTGCTGTAGTTTTGCTTCTTGTATGTCTATTTTCATTTCTTTAGATTTCAGAAGTTCTCATCCATTATTGTATTAAAAAGCTTTTCAGTTCACATGTGTTTCTTTTCTCCTTCTGGGATTCCAATTACTCTTATATTTTCTTTCTTCAAGGTGTCTGGCAGATCCCTGACTTTTTTTCTTCTGTCTTCTTACTTTGGTTTTTCCTCTGTTTTTCTTTCCCTATCTTCTATATTCTCATGTATGCTGATTTATTCTTCTATTTCTTCTAATCTGCTTTTATGGCTTTTCCCTGCATTTTAGAGCTCCTCTATTGCACTTCTTATATCCTGTATCTCCTTAAGTTTCTTATTTAAGGATTCATTCTTATTCTTCAGATAGTCGATTATGTTGTTCTTATTGCTACATTCTTTTTTATATTTTTTTATTTCTTCTCTTAGCTCATTGAATACTTCTAGCATTCTGATTTCATTTTTTTTTTTTTTGTCGTTTCCCTTGTCTTTTTGAGTGCTTTTATCAGGTTGAATCTGAATTCTTTGTCAGACTCATAGGACATTTCTTTCATGTCTTCTTTGCTGGTTCCTAGAGATTGTTTATCCTTTGGTGATGAATTGTTTCCCATAGGGCTTCCTTGAATATTTTCATATATTTTCCTTTCCATATTTTGTCTCCAGGCTTGCTCTATCTATAGAGCAACTATCGCTCTAGTGTTGGTTGTTATGTTGAAACCTTCCAGGTAGTGGTTAATTCTAACATTGTGCCTGTGCTGCTGTGGTGATTTTTTCTTGATTCTGTTGGCTGTTTTGGGGAACAAGAACCTTTTTAGTCAGTGAACTTGATTATTAGATATGGTTTCTATTTTACAGTTTTTATTCTTTTCTCATTATTTCTCCTCTTTTAGGCTGTTGGGTCTAAACTCTTTTTCAGTGTCCAGTGATAGTGGCTTTATTAACAATGGATCTAGGGCTTGTCATATGAACCTTCTTGGCAGGGACATCTTGACACTCTTGTGTAGTGAGTGTCCTTGGTTCATTTGTCTGTGCCAGTACTGCTCTGTGGTGCCAGGGTTTCTGAACTGTGGGGTTTGCCCAGCTGTCTACAGACTCTAACAGCAGGCAAGCATGCTGGAGGTTGCAGGACAAGTAAAACTGAGTCCTTGTTTCAGCACTAAGCAGGTCACAGTCTATTTTTATGGAGAGCCAAGGGTCTCACCCTTATCTGAGGACAGGTTGTCAAGGTGACAGAAGCTGGGTGGGGTTGGGAGCTGAGAGATCCCCTCTGTACGTAAGCCTCTTTTGGGCTGTTGGGTTTGCCAAGCTGTCTGCAGACCCTAACAGCAGCCAGGCAAGCTGGAGGGTGCTGGACTGGTAAAACTATCTTTAGTAAGATAAGATTTTGAACATAACTATTCTTATATAGAGAATAGGTTATCATTTAAGATAAATGATAAATACTATGTTTATATAATGACAAATTTATTTTTCATAAAATGAACAGTTCTCAATTCCTGAAAATATTCTTGCTTCCACTATGCAAAGCTTCATTTTCTTTTGAGAATTTCATTTGCCTAAATCTTCTTATCTAAAGGATGTTTTAAAATCAATTTTATGGTAACTTGAATTATTCTAGAATGTATTTTATACATCTGAAAACTCATAAACTTATAGCCCTTAATAATACCCAGTTGATACAAGTGTTACCTCAATAAAATAAATGCAATTGAAAGAATAGAATGCATTTAATTTATGTATGAAATACATTTGATATTTCAATACAATTATAAGCAAGGTAAAAAAACTGTATGGTAACAAAGATTTCTTCAATGCTTTTCTACTCATCCTATTAATTACCTCTTTTGTGAAATCAATGATAAGAATGTTTTTGATGAAACTAATAACTACCACCAACCAAACTTACCTGTTTTTTAGTGGAATTATTATTTCAATATAGTTCAGTGAAATGGCTCTTCAAATAATCATTCTTGATTGCTAAAAAATAAATATATAAATAAAAACTCTTTGAGGATTTGATTGAACTATTACTCTTGTGCTGTTATCTTTGGAAAAGGAGAAACTTCCTTTTTAAAGTAATTTCCTTTCTTTTTTCCATTATGCAAAACTTGTTCTTATGAATCTGTGACAGCATCTGAGAAAGGACCAAAATAATGAAACATTTTCTGCTCAGAATGAATTAAACTGCCTAAAGGAGCTAACAGATTTTCATCTCTGCTGTATTTGGTTTAGTATAAGATTTTGTTGTAATAAAATGAAAGACCCCCTCTGCAAATAATTCTAAATAACTGTTGTAGAATACTGTTGCCTGAAGATAAAGTGGTATGTTAAATATAAATATATTTTATAATTTCTCATTGCATTTAATGTAGTAGTGTCTGGTACATAGTAGTATTTCAATAATTTTGCATTGAAATACAGAATTAATAAGGAAGAAGTTACATATTATTCTGTAAATGATTACCTGTTTGTATAAAAATTGCATCAGCTATTGCCTTTTTCAGTTTCACACTTGATACATGAAATTTATTCCTCCTCAATTTCATTTCTGGTCAGTAAATGTAGTTACAACTCTCCAATTATTACTCCTTGGTCCTATTGCCTATTTAAAGGTTTAACACAAAACTCACATGTAGCAAGAAAGTTTGTGTGGTATTTTTATGTTATAGGACAGGAGTGATATCTTAAAATCCCCAAAACTGGTAGCTCTAAGTGAGTTCTGTCATCTACCACGTCAAGACAAATTATAGTCTGTGCTTCATACCTTTAGTGGAACAGAACTTTAATACAATTAATGTACAATAAAGAGGAGGAAAAAAGTAGATAAAATAATTTCCACATGAAATCCACAAAATTACCCATCCCCCTCTGGGTAAATGCTCAGTCAAATAGGGTTGGCATAAAACAAGAACAGTGGGGCCCAAAAAGTAACCACAAGACTAAGGCACTTTCTGGTGAGGACCCATTGGCAAGGGACAAGGGGCCTTGCAAGTTTGGAAAGAAAAGAAAATCAAAATCAAGTAAAAAGTTGCCATTTTTCAGCTTCCCCGTGGTTCTCTCACTCATGTCATTGTCTCTTTCAAGTGTCTCCCTATATCCCCCAAACCCAAAATATATCCTTTTCATTTTCTTCCTTCTCCCGGTCTTCTCTAGCTTCTCCCTGCCCAGCTTCACCCTTCTTTGGGTGGGGAAGGAACCTGGAACCTCTGCTTTCCTTGGGTATTACCCTGTTAAAACAACACTCCAGTTTTGGTTCCAGTTTACCACCTGTTTTAGAGACTTCATTAAGTCTCTCAGAACATTGGTTTCTTCATACATTTAATTGATAAAATAGTATATCCTTTTTTTATTAATAATCACTTTGGGCTACTCAGTAGAATGAGTAAAGGAAAATGCTTTAAAATTTTTAAAGGTGTTAAGAAAATGTAAATAATTGTTCAGGAAAGCTGAATTCTCATCATTATGCTGGGATCTTTCCTAATTTATCCTTCTCTCTAGCTGTTTTGGGGAGATGAGAAGTATTTAGAATAATGCAAATTTCTAGCAGCCAAATAATGGCAAAATAGTGATTGAAATGTAGTGCTTACCATTTAACAGCCTCTAGTAAGTTAATACATTTAATTCTTACAAGAATTTTGTAAGGTTAATACTAAAATTCTCTGCAAAATATAGAACAATAATTGATGCTAGAAACTCAGTAACTTGTTCCACCAGCAATCATTATGTGTGGGAGCTCATATTCAAAAGTAGTAATTACTGACCCTGATGTCCATTTCATTAACCAATTTGCTACCACACCCTCTTCCAGCACATCTGAATATATCTATATCTATCTATCTACATCTATATCTATCTAGATATATATCTACCTAGATATATATCTATCTAGATATATCTTTTTTTAACCCTCTTTCTGCTCTGCTAAGTGCAAAAGCTTCTGAGACCTCTTCATCTAAGAAAATGAGAGCCAGAAGAGAAATGAAAATTAGGCCCACAAATTTAATGTAAAGCAGAGGTCAGACTTCAGACGCTTTATCTATTGAATAACAGCAGTTCAAATTGCTTGAAAGTCCCTTCTCACACAGAATAATCTGTGTAAATTCAAGTCAGTTCTATCAATGTGATTATGAACTATGTAATGACTTATGGAAATTTAAATTTAGAAGCAAACAGATTGTTGTGTTCTGCTGACCAGAGCCAACTCTCTAGAGACACACAGATTTTATTTTTATGTAAATCACCTCAAATGCAGTTCTTTCTCCTAAATGATATGATTGGCATTTGCCCATGTGCATTATTTCCTGAGCAGCCCAAACCCTGGCTGACACATGAAAGCCCAGTGCAAATTCAGATGTGAATGTGAAGGAAAAATCCTAAGGCCAGAAACATTTTCCACTTTCAGCAACAGAAACTGACAAAAGCACTGAGGAATCAAGTCTCTTTAGTGTAACCATAACAGTTCAGTAGACTGGGTTTCTGAGAAAAGATAATAAAACTTTATGCAAGATAAGTAAAGATAACTGTGTTTTGCACATCTTCAATGACAATTTCAGTGATACTTTTTATAGTATTGACCAAATGTAAACTGTAGTTCTTACTTTCAAAACCTATTCTGTTTATCCTTAAGCAATTATTTTTTAAAAAATCATAAGTCAAATCATAAGTCAGTCTTATCCTGTGCTCAAAACTGATATTCACCACCCTAGAGCTCCCATAATGGTACTCATGGGGGTTCAGAGTGGAAAAGAAATCACTGGTTCTTCCAAATTGAGTTAGTCACACTAAATATAAAAAAAATCCCTTAAACGCTAACCCTAGAAATAATTAATTTAACAGCAGCAAACAATTTTAAAGGAGATCCAAATATTCCCATCACTTAAGAGAAAGACCCCTAGACAAATAATTCCAATGTTAAGTGTTGTCTTCTTACACACTATCATTGTGATTCCATGAAAAGTTCACAAAGGAATGAATCCTCCCAAATAGAGAAGGCTGAATTCATGCCAATTCTGTGACAGTCCGAGTAAGCAGCCCTCCCACCTGTATGTGACTGTGCAAGAGTTTTCTTCAACACTTGCCACCTGCAAAGCAGCAGAGACAGCTCTCCTCTCAAAACTGCCCCTCTCTTCTAACAAACCATTCCTTTGCAGGGACACTTCTTTCTGTTTGTTTGTGTCTGTGCAAGCATACATTATTTTCCTTCCCCTTTTATAATAAACCTGTCTTTTTGAATATCACTAAATATCTCTGCTTTGTGAGGAAACCTTCCTGGGGAAACTTGCTGCCAAGGGCTGCAGAAAGGGGGCCTCTGATGAAACTTCTCTCAGATTTAACCCAAGGACCCCTCTCTCTGCACCCAACACCTCCCCAAACAAACCTCAGCACTGGAACTTCCAGGAGACTATACACCAAATCTAATCATTTCTTTCACTACCAGCAGTATAAATGCAATCAAGTGCCACCTTCCACAATAACAATAGCAATAATAAAATTAGCTGAATTTGGTAATACCACAAAAACCTGCTAACAGTCCCTTGACATCAACTAGGTACATCCTTCCCAATTCGTAAGTTCTTGATGCTGTACCTAGGTATTCCCCCCCCCACCCCTGATCTCTTTGTTTCTTAAAAACATCTGAATATTGCATCTTAAACTGTCCATCCATATTCCCCAGAACATGGAGGATTTATGAGAAGCATTTTCATTTTAAAGGGGATTTGAATATTCTTATCACTTAAGAGAAAGACCTCCAGACAAGTGGTATCAATGTTAAGTATTGTCTTCTCACACACTTCATCAGTGTGGTTACATGAAAAATTCACCAACTACACACACAGAACCAGCCCAGAGCCAGATACAGAACCTTTTCAGCAAGTTCTCTTGTGTTCCTGCCTAGCTATGACTACCTCTCCATGGAAAACTGCTCCTTGACATTGAATCTCAGATTTTGAGCCCAAAGATTTTTGAAAACTGAGTTTCTGAAATGAATCTTGAAAGCCCCATTATAGTCATCTTGTGAAAATTCATACTTCATACTTTCTCAAAGCACTGACCTTCTGAAGGGAGACTGTGACCTCTTCACACTCATCTGTTTCACTTCTCTTTTCTCACCTGCTGATTTGATGGTATAAGAACTTGTAACCTTGCCTTTTTCCATTCCCTGATCTTAATTTATTGTAAATACCTCAGATTTGTGTACAAGATGGTAATTATCTATCAATAAAGACTCACATTGAAGTGGAAAAATAAATGTCTCCAGGGAACAGGAGACTGTGGTTCCCTTGTCCATTTGTCCTTCAGTCCCAATGCTCTCTTCCAGTGCATCTCTTCACTTTTTTTAGAAGAGCAACTGATGGGTTCGAAGCAGGGGGCCAAAGGAAAACTCAGAAGCAAAGTTATCCTCTCCTGCCCAGATAGGTAAGCCCTTCAATCCTTGAAAGACACATTTTAGTATAAAAAACAAAAATAATCATAAAATGTAGAGCTTGATGAATTTCCACAGTGAACATTCCATATAAATTTTGTAAAATAGAATATTGAAAGTACTTCAGTAGCATTCCATCCTTGTTCCCAAAGTAATCACTGTTGTAATATCTAACATAATGGCTAAATTATGCCAATATATAGATATAAAAAACTGAAATTACAGTATGTGTACTTAAATGCATTATATATACAATATAGTACAGTTTTTATATATACACAGACATACATTCTTATTTCTAATAACCTCAGTATTTTAATTTTTACATATGCTATCTATTGTAAGAAAGCACTGATATTTATTTAAAAGTTTACTCTTGCATTATTTCCACATTTTGTTTATTATAAATATTGCCGCCATACGTAATTTTCTTCATATATTTGATACTTATATATGCACTACTGAAAATGTGTCCAGAATTTGAATTGATTGGTTCTTACATTTATCTTTAGTAATGTAAATTGTCAAAATGTCATAAAGTTACACATAGTGTTTTGCAGTGGTTCCACAGTTCTGTTGATGCACAAAAAGCAGATGACAGTTCTAAGCTATTTATACTAATGTTTGAACTTTTTTCTTTTTGTTTGCAAACCTTTCTGATGTATGTACAGTAAAACTGACTTGCAGTTTAAAATTGTTTTTCTCATTACTATCAATTCATTGTTCACACATTAGTCATTGAGATATCCTCTTTTGTTATGTTCCTGTTTGAGACACTTGTTCATTCTTTTAATTGGGCTGTGTGTTTATTATGTGTCTGCAATATAGTATATCTATATCTATATGCACAAATGAACATTTGATTGTATATATATACACCTATGTTTATATGTGTATATGTGTATACATAGATATATATACACATATCTAAATAATTGATATATGGCAACAATAAACAAGAGAAAATTCACTTTAAAAAAGAATGAAGGACTCATAGGCTAATCAGACTGAAAGAATGAAATTGGACCATGTTATGCTATATATATAAATATATATACACATATATATTCATTTTTACACATTAGTCATTGAGATAGCCTCATTTGTCATGTTCCTGTTTGAGTCACTCATTCATTCTTATAATTGGGCTGAGTGTTTAGGCAGGGAAATTGACTCCCCCAAGTGTTCACACTTTAATTCCTGGAAAATTGTATATACACTGTGAAATATACATGCTGTGAAATCCTTGTTTATCTGTGCCAATATCATACAATTTTAATCAACTTTACTTGAAAAGTTTTATAACTGATAGCAAAAAGCACCAAAATTTATTCTTCTTCAAGACTGTAAGGATTAATTACCCCTTTGTCTTTTCATATACAATTAGAATTAGCTTCGATGACTCTATACACACATGCACACAAAACTGCATATAACAGATTAGGATTTAATTAAGATTTCATCAAACATTAATTTGGGTAAGCTTATCACAAATATTATATTGTGTCTCCAAATTCATGAATATGAAATTCCATTCCCTTTCATTTAGATATTCTTTATTTTCTTACAAAAATATGTCATAGTTCTCTGAAAATAACTTTCACAATATTCACTAAATTTATTACTATTTTCTGATATTTTATATTACTAGAAACTTTGAAATTATTTTATATTTTATTTTTATTTACAGATAGACATTGATGATATTTTATATGAATTTTCTAAATCTCTCCACACAAATAATCTACATTATGTCACCTTTTGCAATTATGAACAATAATAGCATTTTGAAGATGTATTATATTTCTTATTTCTCCCATTAAATTATTTCACCTTTTAGTTATTTAATTTCTACTTTATTCCTGGCTATGATACTCTGTACCATACCAAAGTGGATTTTCCATCTTCCAGAACCAAGAGAGAAAATATCAACAGTCTATTATGCATTATTTAATTGTTTGAACTTTTTATAGATGCTGTTTAGTAAAAGGAAGTTTCACTATTTTCCTAGTTACCTAAAAATTTATTTTGTGAACAGAAGTTAAATTTTAACAGCCCTATTTCCTGTATATATTGAGCTAATATAACCTTTTAGTATTCATTCTGGTAATGTGAATTTCATTGATTGATTTTTCAACTGTTGAAATAATCATGTATTCTTGTAATAAGACCAACCTTCATAAAGAATTTTGGGTACTTTCCTTTAACTTATTGATGAATTTTGTTGATGAATCTATTTAGAATTTTTGCATGTATGTTAATGAGACAGATCTAATAGCACAGATTTAGATACAGAAAAAAACTGTAGAACTATAAAGAGAAACAATCTCAATATGACTATAAAGAGTCATAATCTAAATAGATAGATAAAAAGTATTTGTAAATTCCATTCTTCATTCCTGATAAAACCTATTCAAATATAAATGGAGGAGAAGTCCCTCAACTTCATAAAGGGATTATATATTAGCAATATTTTACTCAAAAATCAAGGATTGAGTTAATATGCTCCTCAAGTTCAGTGATGTTTGCCTGTACCACATTGATTCATTCAATTTTGAACAGAAGTTAAGCCAGGTTTCATATCTAAAGAAATAAAAAATAAACAACACCTAGTTTATAAAGAATATGCAAAACTATCTTTATCCCCAGGTGATATATTCATCTATGAACAAAAATGACTTCTAGAAGTTTTTATAAATTTGTAAAATACAATATTATCATATTTTTGTATATCAATAATAGATTATCTGAAATTAAAATTTAAAAGTTGATATAATTTGCAATAATATGAAATTCTGAAGTGTTTCTGGGTGATTTCATCAAAAGATATGCAAAATACAAGGGCTTTTGTATGCTGCATGGCAATGTGTCTTCACCACTTCCAATTGCATAAGGTCTGTAGGAGCTTCTGTTTTCACTTCAGTAAACAAAAATGTTTGCCCATTTGATGATATGTAAAGATTAAGATATTATATCTGAGAAATGCTATTATGAATCCATAAAGTAGGAATTCAATTAATGACCATTATTCTTTCAGATTTAGTTCTAAAAGAAAACAGAATTTCACAGAGATTAATTCCTCTGGAGACAATTTAATGATGGACTAGTGCAGTGTTTAAAGTCTGGTGATGATGGAAGAACTTGAGTGGATAAAGAAATAAAATAGAGTTTCTGGAGTCTAGTGAATGCTGTATCCAAAGAGTAAGAGATTGTCCCCAGCAGTTCTGGAGTGATAGCCACCGAAGGAATGGTGGTGCTTACTCTGACAAGCAGTGGCCTCTGGTGAACTGCTGATGGAACTTATTGAGTGATTCCAACTAAAAACGAGAGGGAGTTTCTGGTGATTCAGCTCTAGAGGTCAGTATACCAGCACATAGTAGGGAAGAAAGTGAAAGCAGGAACAGAGGATGAATGCAGGGGTATTAAATGGAAGTTAACATGTGCAATTCCTTTCTTCTGAGAAATAGGTATATTAATAAACAGAGATTTTTAAAAAAGAAGTAGGCAGGGGCTCCAAAACTTCAGAATTTCATTTGTCTTCAAGCTACCAGACTCAGTGGAAGTTGAGTGCCATTCAATATTTTGAGCATGATGCTTCCAATTGATTTGATGCCAGTTGCATGTTATTGCCTATAATGCACACTCATTCTCCAACATTTGACATTCAATAATTAACATACTATGGAAATAACTCAAACTTACTCTGATTTCTTCATTTGTTATGAAATATTGATAGGACAAACAAATAAATCATAGTAACTCATCAATACAGACATGACATTTCTGGATGTACAAAGCGTAAACCATTTTTATAATGATCGCCCATAGGCTCATTTGGTTAAATGGATTAATAAGTGATCCAAATTACTCTTTCTTACATGTGCACACTCATCAGTGCCTTTACAGATGCAAAATTTACTTAAATCAACATTAGTGTCCATTGCAATCTTACCCAGCAATCCTTTGTAGAATGAATCAAATGATTCATCTCAGTTTAGTCGTTTCTGACTTTTCACCTGAAAAGAAACATTGTCTCTAAGGAGACCCTTATGTCCTTTGATATCATGTTCTAATCATCAGTAAACCTGTCTCACTCAGCATATTTATTTACAATATTTATTTATAAGTCCTTTCATGTGCTTTCCCTCCATTTTTTGCCTTAATTCTTGCCAACACAAGGATCTCTATACTGAACTCTGTAACATATTCCTAATAAGCCCTTATCTTCTCATTTGCACATACCTTAAATAGAAAACAGACATTTCTAATAATAACAACTAAAAAAAACTTACTATAAGAGTTTATAACATAGAATCCTGTAATTCTCATCAGCCTAAAGGCCTATTTCATAAGGGTGAAGTTAAAAACTTTTAAGGAGTTATCCCCTAACTCTCAGTCTCATTTCTTGCTACTTCCTAGACACTTGAGCTCTACTATTTATAAAATACAGCATTTAGTTTAAAATTGGACAAGTTCTTTCACAACCCCAAACTTTTGAATGAGGTATAACCTTTGCATGAAAATCTCAGCCACCGCACTTGTTAATTTCACTCACCAATTTCTCTGTGTTTACGTTTAGTTCATTTCAAATGGGATCTAATTCATTAATCTTCTTAAGTAACCCATTTCATCCCTTTATATTTTTCCCAATCTATGCATAATTTTGGTCTGATTTTCCACCCTGATTTGTAGAAATCTTTTAGACATTGACTTTTGAAAAGATAGCATTGTATTCTATTCCTTATATCTTTAGCATGAACAACATTGACAAATAATAGGGTCTGAAGCAGAGTATACATTCAAAAACGGGTCTTATCAATAAATCATTTGGGAAAATAGATAGCTACATATAAAAGAATGAAACTATGACACCACCTCATACCTTATACAAAAACTTAACTCAAAATGGAGTAAAGACATGAATGTGAGACCCAAAAGCATAACATACATTGAAGAAAAGAAGCAAAAACTCTACAATATTGGCATCAGAAATAATAATAAATGTAAACAAATGGCACTCTATCAAGCAAAAAAAAGATGTTGTACAACAATAACAAAAAAAACTGTCCATAAACCAAAAAAATCATACTACTAGTAGATAAAAAATATTTGTGCCTTATATAGTTGACAAAGAATATCCAAAATATATAAAAATCTCGTATAACTCAAAAAAAATCCAATTAAAACATGGGAAGAAAAGCTAAACAGATACTTCTCCAAAGAATACATACAAATGGTCAATAAGCATGTTAAAAAAAGTTTCTTATCACTTATTATCAGAAAAATGCAAATGAAAAGCAAAATGAAAATGCAAATGAAAACCAAAATGATATATTATCTCATAATTCTGAGAATTACCCATATCAGAATGAGCAGAAACAACATATATTAGAGAAGATGTGTAGGAAATACACTCTTGATGGAAATGCAGACTGCTGCAGTCCCAACAGTAAGCAGTATGAAGATTTCTCACAGCATTAAAAATGAATCTACCATATGATTGAGCAATTCCCTTCCTGTACATCTAACTGAAGATGCAAAAACACATTAATCTGAAGGAATCCATTCATTCCCATGTTTATTGCATGTACTGCTTATAAAAGCCAAGTTAAAGAAATAGTTTAAATACTCAAGGACAAATAATTAGATTAGAAAAATATGGTGTAGATTAGAAAAAAATGGTTTATGTATGTATGCATATATATAATGAATCCTACTAAATTATAAAAAAAAAAATAAATTCCTCCTAGTTGTGGCAATAGGGATGGAACTGAAGAAGATAATGCTAAATGAAATAAATGAATAGAAAAAAATCAGATGGTTTCATTTGCCTGTAAAATATGGAGGAACAAAACAAAGGGTCAGACAATACCTAACCAATTGCAAACCTTGAAAACCTGA
The DNA here is from genome assembly GCA_004024945.1 of Uropsilus gracilis. NCBI lineage: Eukaryota > Metazoa > Chordata > Mammalia > Eulipotyphla > Talpidae > Uropsilus > Uropsilus gracilis. The sequence continues at coordinate 36,349 of PVHY01007796.1, read as the reverse complement.
CTGTTAATTAAAGAAAACAGGTAGGAAGGGTAAGGGGGGAAGAAGAGTTTGGAGGGGATATAATGGAGCACTCTCAGATCTATGTGTGCCTTGGTAGTAGGTCTGGTGTAGTAACAATATCCTAAGTTATCATAGTTACTAAGTATTAGTAACCATATTCTTGGTTCTTGCTTTAAAAGTAACAGCTTATTTAATACTAACAGCTTCTAAGGAAAAGAATAGTACTTATATTTGTAAAATTTATTCTGATCAACCACTATATATATATATATATTTGATAAACACTATATATATATATATATTTGATATATATATTTGATAAACACTATATATATATTTGATAAACATAGTACTTTTATGATAAAACATTTTATTAGTGATATTTTCTCTTGGTGAATCATTGAATAATTGATGTTGACCATTCAATTTAATCCAAAAACGTATTCAAACAGTAAAGAGATGTTAAGTTGGTTAGAATTTATTAATGTAAACTATTTTTATAGCTGCCTCTTTACTACTCAGGTACCCAAAGGACATATAATTTAGTAATAAGGTTAGAGTGTCAAAAGAGGCAAACAATGTTCACTACCTCAAAAGTACAGTTGTTGAAATATACAACATTTAAAGAATACCAAAAATAATTTCACTTGCACCATGTGAAGAAAATAAAAAGTCATGGGGAAAATAATGATGGACTACTTAAGTGGAGATTATCAAGATAGATATTGAGTGTATTCAACTAACAGTTAAAAATGGAGCTAATTAAGTCATAAAATAATGCATCGAGTTGAAATATTTTATTTATAAAACTCACATTGCCCCATACATACTAAAATGATTGAATCAACTGTAAAATGAAATTCAAAGTGTAATTATTTTTTAAACACTTTCTAGTTTATTTAAACATGATTCTATCTTCATGGAACTTAATAAGAGAGAGAAGATAAATGTAATTACATAAATAATAGTCATTTGCAACTGAAGTTTTTTCATCCCTTCATATTCAAAACTGATGAGATCCATTTTAATGCATTCAACTTGAAAATTAAAAATAAAATTAAAATCTAAATCACAACTATATGACTATAAGAGGAACAATATTCATGGTAGATAAAATGGTATACATCTAATGTTATATAGAGGTGATTTACTATATGATATTTCATTTGCTTCATAATAACATGTGTTGGCAGCTTACTGAACTATTTTTTAAAGAACCATTATTCAAGGAATATAAGGAATCTTAATTATATCTCAGAGGCAAGATTTAAACTCAACTTGGTCTAATCCAAGACCCTTACTGTTCACCTAATATATTTAACTCTGAATAACAGGGGGGAAACAGCAATAAAAGTATGTAATTTACTTGCATGAATTAATGAGACATTTGAAATTCAAAGTATTCATATTATATATACATAGTTTCCATGATATATTAAAATATATTCAAATTTACAGCTTCTGATACACAAATTTATAGTATAAACATTATTTATATGTGACATTATTTATTATTGTAATAATAAAAAAGTAGATACTGTTATAATTTCCATCAAATTAAAGAAGATCATAACTCAGGAAAAATGCAATGACTTGTCCAGTGTCACATAAACAGTATATGGCACAAACATTTAGACTTTAAGGGATCTTTTTACTGCAATATATTTTATTGTATTTCTTTACTACCTTTTCCTTTCAATTTGTATTTTCAGAAACATATATGCATATATTATTTAAATATATTTTCATCTGTCTCATTGGATATAAAATATTTTTTGTTTTTCAATGTTACTATAAAGCAGAAGACAGTCAAGTTTATAAAAACAATTGCCACCTTAAAATATGCAATGACTTTCAAATTATCTCACCAAAATGAGTTCAGCAACAAATGCCCTCATGGCCATAACATTAATACAATCATAAAAATACCATTACATTAATTAGAACTTTGTAAATGCTGTAATTAAGATATTCTGTGACAGCTGTCTTTCCTGTCCCTGAGTGTTCCCAAGAAATCTCCCAACACCACTTATTCATGAACCATCATCTGCTTAGAGCTGGGAAAAGCCATCTGTTAGTATATTTGAAATGTTAAGTGACAAAGTGGTTTCGAACCATAATACGCCTTAGATTACTTTTTTTGAGAGCAAAAGAAAAATTCATCAGAAAGTATTTCTAAGAGATTTTTAGCTAGTCTTAGAAGAGGTGAATAACTAGACTTATTATAAATCTTGCCTCAACACTAATGTGTGGAATAGTCTAGGATTTGGAGTCCAGTAAATATGAGAAGTTGCTTCAGATTTATGATAGGCAAACATCATATATGAAAATAGGCATGTTTACTTTTCATCTCTGTTGAGAAAATAAAAATATTATTTCCCATGTAATACCTTCTAGAATTTCCATTGAGGGCAACTTTTATTTCAAAATATCAGTAAAATGACTCTTAAGATGACATGTTGCTTGTTTGGTTTCAATTGTTTTGCATGACTTGGTAAATATATTTATGTTAATACTCAAAGCTACTTATAAGTTCTGATCATATTTACTTTTATTATACCTACGTGGTGGCAGAGAGAGTCTTAATATATGACAGAGTCATATATTCAACTAAATAGCAAACCTTCAGTTGTCATTTTAAGCAAATCATTTCAAATTATTTCAAATATTAGAAATTTTTAAAAAACTCTAAATTTCAAATTAGAAAAATTAGAGATAGAGTGTAGATTTACTTTTAGGAAAATGAATTAAGTTAGAAATAGATTACAGCTTTGTTTTGTTTTTCCTTTTTATAATCTCATCATTGATGTTGTTTCCATAACCATTACTCTTGTTATTATTATTTAAATCCAGCACTTCCTAAAGGTTAGCTCCATTATATACTTTAATCTTCACAGCACTTCTATTTAGTGAGTGTTCCATAGGAAAGTTAGAGGTAAGGAGATAGAGACACTTACTAAAGTCTTAGAATAGAAAAAAGAAGAGAGACTTGGACAGTTGACAACAATTTGAATTCTGAGTGTTCTCAAGAAATTTCCCAACACCACTTATTCATGAACCATGGAATTTGAATTCCTAGGATTTAAATAATATTGGAGAGAGCAGACATTTTGGTATGCCCACACTGGAAGGGTAGACTACCACAGTTGGTATGAGATAATATATTGCTTCTTCACTGATCTTTGGGACCAATCAATAAACCTTGGAGTGTTAATCTATGTACAGAGTAAACAATGACAGAGTGCCAACCCTGGAGCCATTTTCTCATGAGGCAAATTTGTTGCAAATCATAGAGTCCCATATGGAAATGATGAGCAGGCTCGTGGTATGAATAGGAGTTTAGTCTGATTATACAAAGCCTGTTTGGCATATACATATACAGTATACAGTAACCTTAACATGCCTTTCCCACCAAAGACTGAATTTTTACTGGAGGCAAATGAGTCTTTCCAATTCCCACAATTCCAATTCTTTCACAATTCCAATTCTATCTGCCATCAACATGATAAACAAGGAAGACCCCAAAGCTAAAACCAAGACTCCACATGGAGGGGGTGGGGGTGATTAATTCTTTCAATCTAGTGAAATGTCAAAGAAGCAGACATACAAAAAGGCAAAAAAAAATCTTCAGGCACAACTGGACACAGAACAAAATAAAATAATGGAGCCAAATCCAAAATTATGAATCAGAATTGAATGAATTAACAGAAAGTTTAGAAGAATAATCATGAAGATTCTCAGTGAAGCTGAAGATTTGCTATAAAACAGAAAAACAGTTTCAGGTCATAATAAAAGATTTCCCAGAACAAAAGGAATTATTTTCCAAATGAATTGAATCTATTAAAAAGTTCAAGTAGGAATGATAGCTTCAAATGATATTAGAAAAGAAGTGTAGATAATCATGGATAATTCTATAGGTTTAATATTGTTAAAGAAAGAATATCAGATAGAAGATAAAAATATTTAATATTTTCAGTGAAGAGGAGGGAGAAATAAGATTTAAGAATAATGAAGAAATTACATGAAATATTAGACTTCATTATATAAGAAGCACAAGGATAATAATATCACTGAAGGTGAAGAAATAGAGAAGTGGACAGTTGGGTTTTTTTTAATAATAACTAAGAAATTTTCAACCCTGGTGAGAGAATTAATTATAGATGTCAAAGAAGCAGACAGTACACTCTAATTTCTAAATGTAAAACAGCCAACACCAAGACATATCATTATTCAGTAATTTCATTGACAAAAAGAAACATACCAAAGGTTACTAGGAAATAGAGGCATGTAACATACAAAGGCAATTTGACCAAGGTGTGTTCAGATTTTTCAGCAGAAAACCTAGAGGTTAAAAGACGATGAAAATACATATTTGCTATTTTTTAATTAAAATTTGTTCAATTAAAAACGGACAGCTCTACTTCCCTGCTGCCAAAAAAGTTTTCTGAGCAATGGATGGGTCTCGCTTATCCAGTTAAAGTAAGTCAGCTTAATGGAAAGCTGACTGTGCTGGGGTAGTGTGTTCTACTCCCTAGTAGCAGTGAGGGAAGTCTATCAAACACCTCTGGGGAAGCAGTTGGCTGGCTCAACAAGAAGTGGATAAGTTCAGATCACCAGCACTGCAAGGCAGTGCCAAAGAAGTCCAACAAGCCAAGGGCTGTTATAGAATAAGAGTGAGAACACACCCCTACAACAACAACAACACAAAGGAGAAGGTTGATAATCCTAGTTCCACTTACCCAAAGACACCACCAAGTAAATACTCTCAGAGAAATATAGAACAAGTTAGACCCAAACAGCCTAAGGGAGAGAAATACTAAAACAGAAGAAGGCAAATTCTACAACAGAAGCCATAGCTGCCCACTATTCTCTCTAATTGCAAAGGAACTGGGTCATTCAAAACTGCCACCAAAACTGAGGTAGTAATTGCCAGAGCAACATAGGCACAAAGACAGAATTAAACACAACTTGGGAAAGGTCCCTAATTAACAAGCAAAGAAATACAGAGTCATAGTTTCCCAATATGTAGAGCAAGCCCAAAAGCAAAGCATAGGAAGGAGGAAAAATGCTTATATTCAAGCAAGCCCTACAGGAAACAATACATGATCAAGTGAAGGACAACCTCCTGAATCCATCAAGGATGACATAAAAGAAATTCCAAATCTGGCTGTCAAAGAACTCAAATTCAGCAAGACCAAAACATTAAACTTGTTAAGAAGAAATCAAACTCAGCAAGACAGAAGTATTCAATGAATTCAGAGAAACAGAAAAATATAAAAAGAAAGCATCTATATGAGTAACATAATTGATGAACAGGAGAATGAAATGAATCCCTAAAAAAAAAGAAACTGAAAGAGATACAAGATATAAGAGGAGCAACAGAAGAACTCAAAACTGCAAGGGAAAGCCATGAAAATAGATTAGAGGAATTAGAAGAATGAATCCATATCCTGAAATTGACAGGACAAAGAAAGAAAAAGAGATGCAAAGGGAGATAACAGGAAAAAAAAACCCTCAGGGTTCTATTAGATCCCTAAAAGAAAGGAAACATGGGAGCAACTGAAATTACTCTTATGAAGACAAAGAAAAAGAGAGAAACATGGGAACAGAAAGGTTATATAAGAAAATAATGGAGGAGCACTTACAGAACCTGAAGAAGGAAATGAAAAATAGGCATACAGAAATTCAGAAGGACACCAAGCTACCTTAATAAAAGAAAAACCACAGCAAGACAGATCATCATAAAACTACTAAGAGTCCAAGATAAGGAAAGAATAATGAAACTGACCAAAGGAAAGAAATAGATAACATATAAAAGAAAACCTACTAGGTTGACTTCAGATTTCTGTGAAGAGACACTCTAGACAAGGAGAAACTGAGTCATATTAAAAAATAAACCAAGACAAAAAATGCCAGCCAAAAATGCTCTACTCTGCAAAGATCCTTCCTTAATGAAGGAAAAATTAGAATCTCAGAAAAACAAAGTCTCTAGAAATTCATTACCACTAAGCCCCCACTCCAAGAAATCCCACACGAAGCTTTAATGTCAAAACCAACAGAAGATAAACCAGGAAAATCAAAAGAAGGGGGTAAATCAGAACTTCAAATGACCACCAAAAAAAAAAAAAAAAAAAAAACAACTTCAGAATCTCAAATATCAATAATCACTCTAAATGTTAACATTCCAAACTCATCAATGAAAAGACACAGATAAGGAGAATGCCAAAAAAATTAAAAAGCAAAGCAAAACCAGAAGCCAACATTCTGCTGCCTACCAGAAGCACATTTGAACACTAAAGCATAGACTGAAAGTAAAGGGCTGGAAAACAACCCTTCAAACAAAAAAGTCCCAAAACAAGGAAGGGGTAGCCTTCTTATAACAGACAAAGCAGATTTCAAATTTTAAAAACTTACAAATGACAAGGAAGGTCACTACCTAGTGATAAAGGAGTTAATTCATCAGAAAAAGATTAAAATTATAAATTATTATTCACCCAATAAAGGAGTGCCAAAACTCATAAAACTACTAGCAGCAGTGAAAGTAAATACAGGTTAAAATACATATACAGTGGGAGACTTTAACACTTCACTCTCACCAAAGGACAGATGAACAAAATGAAACTACACAAGGACATAAAAGCTTTAAAAGAAGAGCTAGTTCAAATGGATCTATTATCTATAGAACACTGCATCCCAAAGAAAATGAATACACTTTTTATTTCAAATGCACATGCATCATTCTCCAAAATCAACCATATGTTAGATCATAGAGCAAACATGAATACATAAAGATCAAAATTATAGCATCTTTTTTTCTCTGATCATAAAAGTATCAAACTAGAAATCAACAATGAAATCAAAAGAAGAAGAGTGTACAATACATGGAGACTGAACAAAAGGCTACTGGGAGACTACTGAATAAATGAGAAAATCAAAGAAGAAATTAAAACTTACATTGAAATTAACAATAAAGAAAACAACATTCCAAAATGTATGGAAGTCAGCAAAAGTAGTATTAAGAGAAATCTCATAGTAATACAGCTCATATCAAAATGTGAAAAAACAATTCAAAAGAATAATCTAATCCCCAAGTTGAGGAAATAAAAAAGAGCAACAAAAAAATCCAAAACCCAGCAAAAGACATAAAATAATAAAAATCAAGCAGAAACAAATGAAATATAAATCAAAAGCCAATCCAGAAGATAAACAAAACCAAAAGTTGTTTATATCCAACGGTAAATAAAATTGATAAACCTCTAGTAAGGCACACACACAGACACACACACACACAAAAAAAAAAAAAAAAGAAGAGAGAAAGCTCAAGTAAACAGGGTCATAAACAACAAAGGAGAAATTACAACTGATACAGTAAAAATCCAAAAGATTAATTAAACGCTACTATGAACATCTATATGCAAACAAATACAACAATCTGGATGAGATAGACAAATTCTTAGTATGATACAGTCATAAAAAAACTCAACAAATTAAAAATAGAGAACCTATACAGGCCTATCAGAAGCAGCAAAATTGAATCAATCACCAGAACACTCCCTAAAAACAAGTGTTCAAGACCACACGGTTTAGCAAATTAATTCTACCAAACATTCAATGCTGAAATAATGTCCAAATTACTAAAAATCTTCTAAAAAATTGAGAAACAAGGAAAACTATCATATATAATCTATGAAGCAAACATTATACTAATCATAAAGTCAAACAGAGATAGCATAAAGAAAGAAAAATATAGGCCAATCTCCCTAATAAACACAGATGCAAAAATTCTAAACAAAATATTGGCAAATAGAATCCAACAACACATAAAAAGGATTATCCACCATGCCTGAGTAGGATTCATCCCAAGGGCACAAGGAAGTTTCAATATCTAAAAGTCAATCAACAAAATCCATAACATCAACAAGGAGAAAACCAAAAACCATGTAATCATACCAATAGATACAAAAATCATTTGATAAAGTACAACATATATTCATGACTAAAGCCCCTGAAAAAAATCAGAATAAAGGGAACAAAATTCAACATAATAAAAACCACTTATGGACTGGGCATGGTGGCACATTCCTGTAAGCAGCAGTCTAAGAAGCCATGACTGGAACCAGGGGATCGCAGTTTGAGTCCTGCTAGGGGTAATGTAGCGAGACCTAGTTTCAAAAAAATAGTTGGCACATGCCTGTAATCCCAGCTACCTGGGAAGCTGAGGCTGGGGATTGCTTGAGTCTGTGGTACCCCAGGCAATGTGAGCCTGTGATTCCATGGGCAAAAATAACAAGACCTAGTCTCAAAAAAAAAAAAAAAAGCCATTTATGACAAATGCACAGCAAACATCATCCTGAATGGGACACTGAAATCATGTCAATTAAGATATGGAACCTACCCTCACCACAATTAAGATTTGGATGCCTACTCTCACCACTACTTTTCAACATAGTACTGGAAGTTCTAGCTAGGGCAACAAAGCAAAAGAAAGGCAAAAAAGGAATACAAATAGATTTGAAAATATAAAGTTATCAGTATATGCTGAGATCTGATACTTTATATAGAGCACCCCCCAAAATGTACAGAAAAGCTAATTGAAATAATAAATCAGTTCAGTAAGGTAACCAGATGCAAAAATCAGTGACCTTCTTATATGCAAAATCTCAGCCAGAAGAAGAAGAAATAAAAAAAAAAAAAAAAAACTACTCCATTTACCATTGCACCAAAGAAAATTAAATACCTGGTAATAAACCTAACAAAAGATGTGCAAGCTTCAATCAAAGGTAACTATAAAACATTTTTTAGAAGAAACAGAGACATTAAAAAATGGAAAGACATTCTCTGTCATATATTGGAGGAATTAATATTATCAAAATGGTCATCTTACCAAAAGAAATTTAGAGATTCAATATAATTCCAATAAAAATTCCAATAACATTCCTAAATGAGATAGAACAAAAATTACTAAAACTCATATGTAATAACAAAAGACCTTGATTATCCAAAACCCTCCTGACCAAAAGAAGAAGGAACAGTAATATTGCATCCTACACTTCAAATTATATTGCAAAGTGATAATAATTAAAACAGCATGGTACCATTACAAAAATAGATAATCAGATCAATGCAACAGACCAATGAAAGTGAGTGCCCAGAAATAAAGCCACACATGTATAGTCAAGTAATTGTTGGCAAAGGGGCAAAATAATGTATGTTGGAACAAGGATAGCCTAGCTGCTTCAATAAAAGGTGTTGGTAAACTAGACCATGACTTGCCAAAAAAATAAAATTAAATTAAAAGAACCAAGACAACTTCCTCATACAATGTACAAAAACAAACTCAATATGGGTAAAAGACTTGAATGTAAGACCTAAAACCATAATATATGGAGGAAAAATTTGGTCATAACACTCCAAGACTTATACTTCAGAAACCCCTTTTGGGATAAATCTAAGGATGCAAAAATAATTGAAGGAAAATATAAACAGCTTGGACTATATCAAATTAAAACTTCTGTAAAATAAAAGAGACAATAGCCAAACAAAAAGAAAACCAAATTAATGGGAAAAAAATTTTGCCCTCCATACAAGTGATAAGGGTCTGATAACAAAGATCCACAAAGAACTAACAAGCACAACAATAACAAAGGAAAACCCCACTCAAAAAAATGGGGAGAAGAACTCAAAAGACACTTCTCCAAAGAAGAAATACAAATGGCCAATAGGCATATGAAAAAATGCTCAACATCACTAATCATCAGGAACACGAAAATCAAAACCACACCGAGACACCATCTTACAGCAGTAAGAATGACCCATATCAAATAAATGGCAACACCAAGTGATGGTGTGGATGCAGAGAAAAAGGAACACTGTTACACTGCTGGTGGAATTGCAAACTGGTACAGCCACTAAGGAAACTGTATACAGAACCTTCAAACTACTGAAAATGGAGCTGGCATTCAATCCAGCAATCCCACTACTGGGAATCTACCTAAAGGATACAAAAAAAAAAAAAAAAAACTAATTCAAAATGACACCTGGACTCGAATGTTTATTATAGCACTTTTTACAATAGCCAGGATATGGAAGCAACCCAAATGCCCCAAACTGATGAATGGCTGAAAAAGATGTGGTGTAGGTATATTTACACAGTGGAATACTATTTTGCAATCAAAACCAAAAAGCATTTGTGATAATATGGATGGTCCTAGAGGGAATCATATTAGCAGGAATAAGACAAAATGAAAAAGACAGAAACCATATGATTTGCCTATACATGGGATATAGGAATAGCAAACAAAAGGCTAGAAAAAGTCAAAATAAGCTGACAGTGGAGCTGTGGCAGGCAGTGACGGAAAAGGTCAGAAGGAGGGAGAAATTGGGAAGGGAGGAGCACAAGAAGATTGAGATCAAGGTTTTCCAGTAACAGGGTGGAGGAGAACCCCAGGGAATGCAAGGGTGTAGTATATATGTATATATGTCTATATAATATACAATGTATACAATATATATTGTATATATGCAAATATATATTGTATATATATATATATACAATATATATACATATATATATTGTATATATATATACATATATATACAATATATATATGTATATATGCAAATAAATTAAATTAATAAAAAACTGACAGTCAAGTACACTTTATGCTATAAAATTATCATTCATATATGATGGAGAAATAAAGATATCATGAGTCAATCACAAGTTATTCAAGTTTACCAGAAATGCCCCCAAAAGACATATTTAAACAAGTTCTGCACACAAAGAAAAAAAGAACATTATGCTTGACCAAGGTGCTAAATAGAAACACAAAGTCAGAAGTTTAATAAAACCAATATAAGAGAAAAAAAACATCAAAGGGAAGGTAAGAAAAAGAGGACAAAATATGTATAGTCAAATGATGATAAATCAGTACAAGCATAGGAAAAGACTATTCTTGATATAAGAGACTTAATGCAAATTTTGTGGTAATCACAAAAGAAGTCTAGAGCAAAAACAGTTATAAAGCAATGAAGACATTGGGAGAAGCACCAGGAAAAAATCCAAGTGAAAAAGGCAGACAGAAATACATGAGAAGAGAAGAGGAAAATACAAAAGCAAAAGATAGAATGACTGTAATAAGTCTTACATAACAATGCTCATGCTAAATGTGAATTGCTTGAAGCCATCAATTTAAAGAGTGACAAGTTGGATTAAAAGTCTACTCATCAATTTTTAGACCTAACAACAGACCCAAACTTTAAAGTCTGGGTTTAAAGACCCAGTTTAAAGTCAAAAACACAGAGAAAAAGAATGATGTTATTCTTACACCTGATAAATTAGAATATCATGCAAAGTAAGGTAAGCAGAGACAAAGGTGAGCACTCTGTAAGGATTAGCAACTCATCAAAAAGATATAACTATAATAATCAATACCCACACACCCTCCAGAGATGCTGCTAAATACATAAAAAAATTATTAACAAGCCTAAACACACTTGAAATAAATATAAAAATAGTGAGAAATTTCAACACATCATTTCTTCAATGGATATGTCATCCAGATAAAATGCAAAAAACTAATGGTCTTTAATAAAGTAATGGATCAGACAGACCTAACAGATATAGACTTCTGTCCTGAAAGAAATGAAAGCATATTCTGAAGTGTTCATGGAACAGTCTCCAGGATAGATCAGATTTGGAACCCAAGATATGTGAAAAATGTATGAAAACTAAAATTAAGCATATTTTCTGAAAACAATAATATGAAGTTAGAAATCAGCCATCAAAAGAACTCTGGAAAACAAAAATATGAATACTAAACTGAATGTTTTAGAATAATTCTTGTGTCAATTACAAAGCAAATTGATAAATTAAAAATTGGCTGGAGACAAACAAAATGTATATATAAGTTGTCAGACTGTAAGCAATGTTCTAAATATAGAGCTAAGAGGAAAGTAAAGAGAAATGCAGACTCACATCAATAAATAAGGAAACACAATATAATTTTATAGTTGAAGATATGAGAAAATGAACAAAAACCTAAAAAACAGTAGAAGGAAGGTAATAAAAGTTACAAGTAAACATAGAACTATATTTTAGACTTAAATTCCATTGTTTTTATGGTACTTCATTTATTGTTACTTTTTTTGGCTTGTTTGAGGGTTCTACTGAGGTTAGTATTTGATAATTTGTCGGACCTATTTGATGATTTTATTTCTGGTTTGTTTTAATGGATCACATTGTTAATTTCCTTTTCCTGCTCCTCTTCCTCTCCTTCTCCTCCATGTTAAGTGATTCAGGTGACTTTGCCTCAATATTTATTGTTTATAATAATGCTTTATAATAAACAATTGCAATTTCTCTCATAGGCAACTTAATATTTTTAAATTTTTAATTCTCATTGAAATTGTTATGCTTCCTTCTATCTTAATTTTTAATATTACTGGGTAGAGGACTCTGTGTAGAAGTTTGAATTCTCTTTATAGTCCCTTCAGGGTATGTTTCTGCTAAAAAAAAAAAATCTACTAATAGTATTATCAGTGTTCCCTTATAATTTACCCTTTTGTTATTGATATCTTTAGTATTCTTTCCTTGTTGTTGATTCTCAACAGTTTTATTATTAGGTGTCTTGGCATATATCTATTTGGAACTATTCTGTTTGAAATATTTGGGTTTTTTGGATCACAACTTCTGGATTATCTTCCAGAGTGAGATTATTTTCAATAATTATTTCTTAAGTATGCCTTTCTCATTTTTTTTCCTGCTGGAATCCTCATGATACAGATATTATTTCTGTGTAGATTGTCTCTAATAAAGCTGTCTTAATTTTTTATCATTTTTTCTAACTTGTTCTATTCCTGTGTTCTTCATTATTGTGTTTTCAAGTTCATCATCATCTCTCTCTCCAGTACCTCTGTGTGTCTGTTATTATTGCCCTCAATTGTATTATTTTTAATCAACTATGTTGTTCCTTAACTCCACTAATTCTGAATGTAGTTGTCTTGTGTTTTCATTATCTTTATTTTCATTGTTATTTTATAATTTCCATCATTGTTACCAGGATTGTTACCCTCAATACCCCTTTTGTTATGCTGGCTAATATATTTATTTGAGAATCCTTCAGATTGCTTTTATTCTAGCATGTGTACTGTGTTCTGAGTCATTTTTTATTTTGTGTGGGTTTCAGTAAGGATAAATTTTCAACCACGTTTTTGTAGTTGTGGTAGTAATCAGGGAACTGGTACCAAAGAAGTTATAAAACAGACAGATAATAGTCTTCAAAGTACCACCTCTCAGTAATAGTATATTATATGGGGAAGTCAAAGTGTTCTGACATGATTCAAACTAGCAAATATTCCACATTTGTTTCTTAGAAAAGGCAATACCTCTGCCCCCAATTTAGTATAAAATACTGTATTAGTAGTTAATGCTAGTAGTACCACATCATAGATTATTTTTAGGTATTTCTCTCTACTCATATTACTGAACTACTCAAGGTTCTTCAGTAGAAAAAACATTAAACTTCAGCAAAAAGCTCTATATCTTAACATACCACTCATCTCTGTATTTGAGTATAGAATTTAGCAAAACCTAAGACAAAAGGCATATACAAATTTCATGTTCTGTCAACCTTGAGTTATACAGAGATCTACTTGTACATACCTGCTTGCTCTTGGGAAATGTATGCCAATGGGGAATATGTGGAAATAAAGAAAACCATATCTTACAGGTTCAGAAATAAATCATGAAGCAGGACCCAGTGAAATATGGTAGGTGACTTGGTAATGGTTATGGTGTAGTAAACATCTGAAGACACATGATCCTACATTTCTGAATCATATAATAATTTGTAAACCATTGTTATCACAATTAAAAAATTAAAATAATTGAAAAATACAGCACATGTAGACATTATAAACAAATAAAAGGCTAAAGGAGCCTGGATGGGGGAGGGGGGATGAACAGCATGAAGTGAAAGGACAAATATGAAGAGAGATAAAAAGTATGAGTGGGATTTTTTAAAGTCCTAATTAACTCTCAAAACTTAAATCTGCATTAATAGTATTAAATGTTAAAAACATTTGTGTTAGGAATTGAATTAGAGTGTGAGACACATATCATGTTTCTGATTTTACTGTAAATTATGAAAGTAACAGAATAATGAATACACTGAACATTAAATTCTGACATAGGAGGTATTTTTATTCTGAGAAGAAACCAATATAATTATAAGAGAAATAAAAATTAAAACAGTTATATAAAATTTCTTAACAGAGCTCTAAACACTCAAAATGAAATGTTTCATCCATTCAAAGTTCTCCAAATTTTTAATAAACTTAAATGTTTTTTAATTATATCTAGATACTAGTAATAGCTATTTTTTCCAAGTTCAAAAGAACACAAATGCTTCAGGATCACATTGAAATAACTCCTAATTTAAAGTAAATGAGTAAAAAAAGAGAGAGAGAGAAAACATATAATCCAGAAAATATGGCTACTCTTTGCTTTTTTAAAAAGTTTCAGTGTTTATTTAGGTTTGGAAAATGTAAATCTACCCTGAAACACCTTCTCAGAGATTCTGAGCCCAACAATTAGTTATCATCCAGGCAAGTGATCCATTACTATAAGTGTTGTTGTTATTGTTTTCTCATACACATTCCAAATTGACAATTGAAAATGCCATAATATTGTAATTGGAGATTTCTTGTGCTTTAAGTGCTCTGTGCTTTCTGTCATATTTAACTTAGACAATTCTCAACTCCATAGTAAACATTTATTTTGTGAATGAAAAAGTTGGGAAGAATCCTGCTTTTCTTGGATTTTATAACCGGAGTCCCTGAATTACCTAAAGTGCAAAAATGCAAATTTCTTGAATATACTCTAGAATATCTCTAAATTGCCTTCTCACTCATGCTTGCAAAACTGTATTGTATAAGCTTACCCTTAACCAAAATAATATCTTTTAAAAAAAATCTTGCCAGGAACCTAGGAAATTTTGATAATCAACACATTGCATTTATAATTCAGGTATCTTGAGTGTAAATTATATTTGCATTTGTCACTACAAACCATTGCTCAGTTTTTAATAACTCACTAGACACTGATTAATTTTAAGGT
Source organism: Uropsilus gracilis (assembly GCA_004024945.1). Classification (NCBI taxonomy): domain Eukaryota; kingdom Metazoa; phylum Chordata; class Mammalia; order Eulipotyphla; family Talpidae; genus Uropsilus; species Uropsilus gracilis. Next base: position 21,231 of record PVHY01007796.1, on the reverse strand, counting down.
CATCCACCTTAAATAATCAGGCAAGTGACATCAGATCTCTGAATGCTATATATAAAAATGGTTTCATTTTAGCACATAAACTAAGGTTGAAAAAAATACAAATGGTTTTGTACCTTAGAACTTCCAGACATGGACACAGAGTTCAGTGTTCAAGGTGTTTTCTGCTTTGAGATTTTGTATTTTGAGTAAACAAACATAGTCAATGTAAAGCATTGTAACTTCTGGTTTTAGTCCACTGCTTTTATAATATTCTTCAGAGGACTGTTGAACCTACTCCTTCCCTGCTTGGATGGTGGAGAGAAGCTCAGGCTGGCTTCGGGACACTTACGACATCTGCAGGTGAGAGAGTTCTGGCAATGCTGGTGCAGATAGGAACCTCAATAAGAATTAAAACATTGGATAGAGAATGCAAAATTAAAACACAGAGCACACAGTCTAGAAACAAAGGAAAGGAACTCATCCCCCAAAACAGCCAATAGAAGCAAGAAATTATACAAGCACATGGGCAGACTGATATACTTCAACCTGCCAACCAATACTAAAGCAGTTGTTGCACAATATATAGAGCAAACCTGAAGGGAAAACACAGGAAGAAAGAAAAATACAAATAGTCAAGTGAGTCTAAAGGGAAACAATCCATCTCCAAAGGATAAACAATCTCCAGAAACCAACAAGGACAAAATGAAGAAATGCCCTTTATGTCAGATAAAGAATTAGATACAATATGGCAGAAGCAATCAATGAACTAAGAGGAGAAATAGAAAAATATAAAAAGGAATGTAACAAAATGTATATTATCATTGGTGAACAGAAGAACAATATTAAAACACTAAATAAGAAAATGAAGGAGATGCAGTATATAGGAGGAGCTATAGAAGATCTCAAAAATACAGGGGGAAGCCATGAGAGCAGATTTGAAGAAATCAAGACCAAATCAGCACATTGGAGGATACAGAAATAGAGAGAACTAAGAGAGAAAAAGAGACAAAAACAAAGAAGACAGGAGAAAAAAATCAGATCTATCAGATACCTTAAAGAAAGGAAATGTAAGAGTAATTGGAATCGCAGGAGAAGAGACATAGGAAATGAAAGGCTTTTTAATGCAATAATAGAAGAGAACTTCCCAAACTTGAAAAATAAAATGAAAATAGACATACAGGAAGCAAAAAGGACACCAAACTACTTTAATGAAAGAAAAACCGCAGCAAGACACATAATCATAAAACTTCCAAGAGTCCAAGATAAAGAAAAAATGAGGATGACTAGAGTGAGGAAACAGATAACCTACAAAGGAAAACCCATTAGACTGACAGATTTCTCTGAAGAGACACTCCAAGCAAGAAGAGAATGGAGCCTCATGTTCAAAAAATTCCAAGACAAAAAGTGCCAGCCAAAAATACTCTATCCTGCAAAGCTATCCCTCCTTTATGAAGGAAAAATTAGAAACTTCTCAGACAAAAAAAATCTCCAAAAATTTGCCACCACCAAACCACTACTCCAAGAAATATTGGAAGAAGCCTCAAGACCAAAACCTTCAGATGAATAGATAGAATAAACATAAAGAAACCAAAGCAGAACCTCAAAATGACTTCTAGAAAACCAACTTTAGAACCTCACACATCAATAATCACTATACATGTCAATGGTCTAAACTCATCAATCAAAAGACACAGTGTTGCAGAATGTATCAAAAGATAGAACTCAGCATCCTGCTGTCTCCAGGAAGCACATCTAATCCCTAAAGATAAGCATAGACTAAAAGTGAAAGGATGGAGAACAATTCTACAAGCAAATGTTCCCCCAAAAAAGGCAGGGGTAGCCATTCTCATAGTGGATAAAGCAGATTTCAGAATAAAAAAAAGTGACAAAGGATAAAGACGGACACTACCTAATGGTACGAGTTCAACCCACCAAAATACATAATAATTATCAACATGTATTCACCAAATTAGGGAGCACCAAGATTCATAAGACAGCTACTAGCAGAACTGAAAAAAATATTGGCAAAAATACATACATTGCAGGAGACTTTAACACCCCACTCTCACCAACAGACAGAACAGCAAAACAGAATCTAAACAAGGACACAAAAGCTTTAAAGGAAGACCTACACCAAATGAACCAAATAGATAGCTACAGGACACTGCACCCTCAAAGAAGGGAATACACCTTCTTTTCAAATTCACATGGATCCTTATCTAAAATTTACCACATATTAGGACACAGGAAAACTTGAATAAATACACAAAAATTAAAATCATACTAACATTTTTCTCTGTTAATAAAAGCATCAACTAGAAATTAACAATGAAGAGAAAACAAGAGAGTGTCCAATATATGGAGACTGAACAACATGCTACTAAATGAAGAATGGGTAATTGAAGAAATTAAAAAAGAAATTAAAACAGATGAATGGATGAAAAAGATGTGGTGTATACACACAATGGAATATTACTCATCAATTAAAAATGACAAATTTGATGAATTTATGGAAACATGGATGTACCTAGAAGAAATCATTCTAGCAGAAATGAGCCAGATAGAAAGGGACAGAAACCAAATGGTTTCACTAATATATGGACAACAAATGAACGTACACATGGGAGAGTGGGGACCAGTTGGAGGGGTTGGTGAGGGGAGGTGGTGGGTGGCCCTCTGGGATTAAAATGATGTGAAATATATATATATATATATATATAAATTATTTAATAAAAATATAATATTCTTCATCCATCACTCTTGTACCTGAAACTCACCAGCTATTGGTAAAAAATTTATATAAGGTGTGTGTTTTCTTAATAATTGTGAGGTGTAGCTTATGGATAATGGGAATATCAGACGGTGTCTATTTCTACAGTTCAGCAGCTATAAATCTAGAATAGTAATGCTAGTGGTCATTTATTGAGAATCTAAAGTGTAATTTATTCATATGACATGTTGGCTAGAGAAAATGTTTGTGAAGTCATTCAGCCTTAAATTCTTAACCTAACTGCCATTTGCTTGCTGTTCACAGCTGGGTAGTCACTTAACAATTCTGAATCTATGTATTTATCTTTAAAATATGACCAAATTCATGACCCTGCTATGAAGAACAAATTGAATCTTATAAACTTTGCACATGTTCTGACAAATTATAAGGAATGATATGTTTTAGATACTGTAATGCTTATTGTCACTCACTCACTCACTCACTCACTCACTCACTCATTCATTCATTCAGTCAGTCAGTCAGTCAGTCAGTCAGTCAGTCAGTCAGTCAGTATTTCATCTGTAAACATCTCTTCACAGATATATTAAGTTATGTCTCCAGACTGTATAGCTCGTGAGTGGCAGAATCATGACTGGGAACCAGATGTTTTATTTAATTTACTAGTTAAATCTGTGAAAACCCTAGCTCTTTCCAAAACATGATAATGTCCCCCTAAATTCTGTACCAAATTATTGCATTGAAGTGGTTTCTAACTTTTCTATCCTTTAATTCAGTTCACAGACAAATTCAACAGATAAATTCAATAAAACCTGTGAGAACTTATTGTTTGTTTGGGTGTATTGATATTTTATTGACAATAAAACCACAAAATATACAGATCTTCTTAAAAATATGTGCATCAATGTGGAAAGATAATTAACTCTGAATTTAATCTACATTTATAATCCTTGAATCATTTATATGTCAAATAATATTGACATAACTTAGACAATTTGTTGTATCCTGTTTTGACTTTCTAGGATTAAACTAATCTGAATCTTTATCATTTTCCATTCTTCAAATCTCCCAATGACTGTCTTTGAGCAACATTTCAAATTTATTATTCATGGATAAACTGAAGTGTAAAAAAATATGTCATCTGCCCTCAAGAAATGCACTTCCTAGTGATAAAGAATGGCGTCTAAATAAACAATATTAATAAATGCAGCAAGTTTTGTGGTAGCAAAATGCACATGGTAAATGAAAGGACACAGAAAGCTGTAGGTGGCAAAGTTACATAAAAAAGGTTTACCAAGAAGAATCCTAAGAGAAGATAATGACCTTAAAACTAGAAAAACAGAAATAAAACACTAAAAATGTGGTCATATGTCTTATGCTATTTGAAAAAGGAATGTTTCAGCACTTGAATGATTAAAAACTATAGAGTTCAACATTATTCTGGACAACGAAAATAGCTGCAGCTCATTAAAGCCAGTACAATAATAGTTTAGTAATATTGTCTTTGTAAATGTAAGTAGCTTAATAATTTTGTTCAATTTTCTTCCCTTCATCCTTATTGCTGTAGGGTAGCTGGCTTAACAAGTAGTGATAGGCATTATAAATTTTTAAAATACAGTTCACAGCAACAGCTTTAAAGAATCAATAAAGATATTGTAAATCCTGACTCACCATGTCCTTGTTTAGATTAACAATGCATATTTTTACACATATTAAAGGGATATGGAGAACTCAAAATCATCAGAAAAAGAAGACAGTGTCAAAAGATAGTAGTAAAATGTCAGCAACTATATCTACATGGATAACTGAGTCAATTTACTCAACTTTAGTAAATTTTCAACATATATGAGTAAAGTACACAATAATAAGTAATAATCTTAAAAGTGTCTTAAACATTGAACTTTTCAATTTATTTTTTCAAGTTGCATTTGTTTACCATTAGTTTGCATAATAAAATAATTCTGGAAGACTATGCTTTCAGGGATCATTTCTATAGTTTGTAAAATAATTCTGGGAGCACAACTTTACAACTCTATTACATTTATGAGCCTCATTTATTCCGCAAACCCTCTATGACTCACCCTGTCTCTCCATAAACTTTCTACTCCTTCCCTCATCTATTCTGCTCAAAAGTGTGTTTCTCACAAATTCTAAGAATTGTTTTTGTAATTTTGTCAGTTTGTTTTCTTTGGCTATATGGTACACAAATGAGTGAAACCATCTCCATATAAATTGGTTGCTTATATTTATTTTTTATTCTTATTTGTATATTACTGCTATGAGTATTCTGTTATCTTATTTCTTATATGTATATATTTTATATCATTGTCTACCCTGAGGTTCTCCCACCACATTATCACCCATGAATCATCTTACTCTCTTGTGTTCATCACTCCCCTGATTTTACCCTCCTCCTCATCTCTTGCTCTATGCTTCAGTTCTGTCAACAGTTTTGAATTTTTCTAGCCCATTTGTTTGTTTTCCCTATATCCCTCATATAAGTGACACCATCCAGTATCTTTTTTTTTCTTTCTGGCTTATTTCTGCTAACATTTCTGCTATTTCAGCATCCTTCTAGCTCCATCCATGTTGTCATGAATGACATAAATTTGTCTTTTTGATTGATGAATAATATTCCATTGTACAAATATACCACAATTTTCTGACTTATTTGTTTGTTTTGGGGCATTTGGGGTGTTCCCATTTCCTGGCTATTGTAAATAGTGCTGCAATAAACATCCCAGTACAGGTGTCCTTTTAAATTAGTGTTTTTGTATCCTTTGGGTAAGATTCCCAGAGGTAGGATTGCTGGATTTGAATGGGAGTTCCATTTTCAGTAGTATGATGATCCTCCACACTTTCCATAGTGATGGGATCAGTTTACATTCCCAACAGCAGTATAACAGTTGTTAATTTATTTAAAAGTATTTTATTTCATTTTATTTAATAATGTGTCACTGTTTTACATCCTTGTTAATATTTGGACAGGGTAGAATTTCTCCCCTCATATGTTTCCTAGGTTGCTTTCCCACCATTGTCCTCCACCAATAGACCAGTGCACTCTTGCCCTCCCATTATAGATGTTTCAGAGCTATTGTTTGCTTTCAAAGTTGGCTTAAGTGGTTGTTTTTAACCATTTACTTGATTTCTGTTTTTACATGTAAGTGGTACCATATGCTATTTATCTGTCTTCTTATGGCTAGCTTTGTTTATCATTATCTCTTCCAAATCTATCCAGGTTGCCACAAATACTATGAGTTTATCTTTTTGATCACTGAATAGTATTCCCTTGTAATCTTTACTTAATTAGCCTATTTCTTACTTATTACCTCTTTTGCATTGTTCAGCCCTACAGGAAAAATCTATGTGAATTATGTGGGCTCCATTCCTAAATTAATCAAGTTTTACACAGAAAACACCTTAATAAATAACTTTATATCTTGATATATCTCACAATTTGCAAGGTTACCATGCTTAATAAAGGCATATAGTTATTGGGAAGTGAAGTCATCAAACTCTTCCTAAGTCTTCACATCAAGAAGAGATCATATTTAATGAGTATCAGTATCCTATGTTCATTGCAAGTGAACCCAAATAAACATACACACATATTGCAAGGGGCAAATTTTTTTTTCAGTGTTGAAGAACAAAAATTTATGGTTGTTATCTTGGGTGAAAGTGGCTGACAGAATAAAAGCTTTGCTTCATATAGAACTGTAAGAAATTATTCAAAGTGAAGTGAGCCAGAAAGAAAGAAATGCCACATGCTTTCACATATATGTAGAATGCAGGGAAGACAAACAAGGACCAGACAAAGATGAACTCTACAACTGACCTTTTTAAATTTTTATTATATATATTTGTATTCCCTTTATATTCCCCAGGGTTCTCCCACCATCATATCACCTGCAAATCATCATCTTGATCTTTTATGCTTATCCCTTCTCTGATATCCTTCTCTCTCTTTCCCTCCTTCCCTACCCATATGTTTTAGTTTTGTGCAACTTACCCTTGAAAGCAGACCATAGATCTGAAACATTCAGGAGGTGAAGGTATCAGGCAGGGAAATAGATCATGAAAGTCAGCAAGAGAGACCAATGAGAGCTTAGTGGAGTGTGGCAGACTATGAATACTTTGGTGGAGGGAAAACTAATGTGACTGCACCTGAGGGGAGAATCCTACATTGTGAAAGAATAAACATTTTTTTAAAAAAGCACATAATAGTGAGATGCAAAATTTGGAACCACTTTAGAAAGACAATTCCTTAGTTTCTTATAAAACTAGACATCATTTTACCAAGCAATCCAGCAATGATACTCCTTTGTATTGATTAAATAGTTGAAAATTTCCTATATAAAATCCTATTCTTGGATATTTATAACAGCATTATTCATAATTGTCAAACTTTGGAAGTCTATCATAAAGCCCTTCAGTAAGTAAATGGAAAAGTAAACTGTGCTGGATGGAATATTACTAAACTCTAAAAAGCGATTAGTTACTAAACATTAAAAGACAGAAAAATAAATTGAAAAGAATATGGAAAGTTTACATACTACTTGAACTCCACTACAGCATACTCTGGGGAAGGTAAAATTGTAGATACAGTAAATGATTATGCTTTAGTTAGGAGACAAGAATGAATAGGTACAGTTGAGTGGATTTTTAGGAGAGTAAAACTATCTTATATGATAGTAAAATGATATACAGGTGTGAACAAATATTTATCAAAATCCATAGACTGTGCAAAAACTTTACATTATTTATGTTGTGTTTTAATGTAAACTGTATTTTAGGTTTCTATTATGTATCTATATACATTCACTTATTGTAGTAAACATATTTGGTGCAACACTTTGATATAGGGAGGAGTCACAAACATCAAATCCAATGTAGAGAATACCATTGAAAGTTTGATAAGATTGTGTTGAATCTTCATATTACTTTGAGTAAGATGGACATGTTAACATTGTGAATTCTTCTAATCTATGAGCATGAAATATCATTCCATTTGTTTGTATCTTCTATTTATTTCAACAATATCTTATAATTCTTGTTGTATAGGTCTTGCTGCTCCACCTCCTTTGTTTAGTTTCATGTATTTCATTCTTTTGCCGTGATTGTAAATGGAACTGTAGTAAAACTCTCCTAGGTATTTATAGGTTTTCTGCTCACTCTGTTAAATACAAATCAAAACCATAATATATTATGAGAAAAGTCTCTCTCTTTCCCCATATCCCCTTCCCCCTCTTATTTATTTATAATTATTTTGTGAACAAATGCTTCTGGAACTTAAAATATTTTTAAAAAATTGGTTTCATTGAAATAATTTCTTCTATGCCTTTCAAAGACCTCGAAAAGTCATGCTTAAACCCTTAACAATCTGAACACTGAGAAAATACATAAGTTAAGGTACTGAAAAAAACATTGACTCACAAACTGAGAAATCATCTAAAGGGATTGTTTATATTATGTAAAATATGCAAAATGTCCTCAATGTATATGGCTAATTAGAACAATTTTTATATTTCAAAAATGCTAAATACAAATTGGTTTTAGTTAGACAATATACAGAAATAACCAATTTAGTATATTATGTACAAAAACTTACCTTGAGAGTGAAAGATTATTTTCCATCTAGAGACTACTTTCAATGAAAGAGATTAAGAGATTATATTTGTGATTTGAGGACATGGGGGCAATAAGATTGTACTTTTATCCTCTACTCATGCATCAATACATGTTTTCTCATTCTCACTAAGTATTTAGTTGCTTTACGGAGGATCCAGTCTTCTGTTAAAATTTAAGTAAAATACTTGTATGAGTTATGATGTAACTGGGAGAGAACAAGGTCCCTATATTACTACTTATGGAGTGCAATTTTATTCTTGCTTCTCAGATTGCAGACTGTGAAAGAGTAATATCACTGTAACTTGGCTGCTTTTAAGAAAGCATATTCCAAAAAGACAGAAAGTTACAAATCCTGACTTATTGAATCAGATTCTACCTGTAAAGAGCCAGGCACAAAGTGTGAGAAAGAATGAATGAGAGATTGACACATCTGGAGCCTGTGGGTTATCAGAAGCATGACTGGGAGCAACTTTAAGGTAAATTACTAGGCATTTTATAGGTTCTAGGCAAGGAGGGAAAAAGGTGGCCAAGAAAATATTTTATAACTAATTAACTAAGAAAGACTAATAACTACAATACAATAAAATTGGGTAAAACATTAATTCCCATGAGATAATGGTAGGCAGGGGATTCACCCATAAATTTGTTGATAACTCCCAAGAATTGTTTCATAAGGTAAACATTAGAGGAGTGGAGAAGCTGCTCTCTGCTCTCTGCTCTCTGGACATTCATCATGCCAGTCTTGTCTTCAGTGTTCTGAAGACAGATAAGAGTGAAATGAAGTATTACTCATTTCATAGCTTGAACGCAGTTTGGTCTCAGTTGACAGCCTCTAATACTACTTATTAACAACATCTAACAATTTCATATACATTACAAATTGAGAGGAACTGTTGTGACACTAAAAATGGTAACTAATATATAACACTGCAAAGGAATTCATTCTTCGAAGGAGGGTATACACAGAAATCAACCATTATTATATGGTATAATTGATCGAGTCAATAGTACCTACATTCTTGAGTCCAGGTTTTGATAGAAATAAAGTGAAGGGGAGGACCTAAAAATTCTTTCATGCTCTCACATATTTACCACTTAGTAGCAGAGAGAGAACAAAAAGAAAAACATAGAAATGTAGGTACATAGACAAGAGAGACAGAGCTGCAGAATCAACCACTTTTTTAATTCACAGTGAAAAGAGCTATTTGATTTTTGAAGGCATGTTTATAAATGAAAATCCCTAACAAACCAACGTTAAAACTTTGTTAAGCTTTCCTAGTTGATACTTAGATTTATGAGAGAAAACTTACTTATAGTTCCTATTTTTAGTGTTTATTCAGTGTTTATTCAATATCTCTTCTCCAATTATGTTGGTGAGAGACAGATAACTTGACTCTGAAGTTTCCCATCTTTCATAAAATCAGTTCTTTATTCTGCAGTTAATGCCACATAGTATAATCCACTCTACAAATACTGGTAATCATAGCCCTCTGAAGCCCTTGTGTATGACTCAGCTATATTTTAATACCTGATTATATTCAATCTAGCGTAAATATATTCGGGGCTAATATCTCACCACAGCCATGTGCCTAATGAAGTTGAGTTGAGCAATTAATCTCCCAGAAATAGTACACCTAGTTTAGAAAGACATGAACCAGTATGGTCCTCTGTTCTGTAAGAATCCACTTATAGGCATTTCAGATGTCTACTTTTCTCTGTTTAATTCAGAAAGTTTTATCACAATATTCTTATTTGTACTAGCTTGTTTTCAAGTCCAAAAAAAATCAGCTCTACTTTTGATTTTTCCTTGACAATATTCAATTTTTCCCCCAGTTAAATCAAATCTCTCTCTTATTTATCTAAACCCCCTAGTAAAGATACCTCTCTATGAGAGATGTAATTACTGTGATCAGTTCCCAAAGGTTTCTCAAAAATGAACTCACAAAATCAATCTAAACTGATTTTCAGAGACATCATACATTTGTCTCTGGGTATTCTTTTTTTCAGGTACAGTTTCATGTTAAACTTATTAAATTTGAATGCATTTTCCATATGAATTCTCCAGGTGATTTAACTGCATGAAATGTTATCAGATCACTATATCCAAATCTTCCCTCACTAGAACTTCTGGAAACAGCTGAAGGTTAGGATAAGTGACTTTTACATCATTTCATTTAACAATGTTAGGTCAATATGCAAACATATGTGGGCATACCATATCATTAGTAGTTTACTAATATGTAAGTGTCATAAAGCACTTTGGTAAACTTTACTCATGAGCTCATTAAATTCACCTGCAAATTTTAATGTTTTATTCTTTTCTTAGAAACAACTGTAGTGTTAGCATCAGTATCAGAGCTGGTTGCACATTATTTCATATTCACCCCATAGAATTATGATCTCTTAGTCATGTATTCTGGAAATACATGTGTAGCAATCTAATGTAAAAATGTGAGGTTCCATGTTGTTTGTCCTGAATGGGTATAGCCAAGGAGAGGTGGAACTGAGTGGCAAGAGAAGTTAAAAATCCCTTGGTAAAGAAGACTAGAGACACTTGGGGGAACAATGGAAGAAGACATTTAGATGAGATCTAAGTATTAGACCTGTGAGGAGACTGTCAATATCAGTATTTGATTTTGCTCCTTCCATTCCAGATTTGTCTGGTCCCTTCTGCACTTTTCCTATAAGCCCCCGCCAGAAGACTCATGGCAAGCTTTTGGATCTCAGCAGTGCTGCTTTGGGGCAATCCTTTTTGGTTGAGCATTTAGTCAAGAGAGGATATGTAACTTTGGGTGCTTCACGAGGCAAGAACTATATTCTTTTTCTAGTTTCCTCTCTATTGTGCATTAGTTGTTGCACACTAATTATAGTAACATTCTTTTCTACTGTTATCTTACATGCTAGAGTATGTTTTGCCTTTATGTGACAAATAGCAGAACCCATTTTGAGTTTGCAGCTTTGTCCTTTTTTCTTCCTGCTAGCAAGGCCTTATTCCAGGAAACTTTATTTTTTCTCAGAATTTTGGCTTCTGCATTTTACCATTGCTAATAATAATAATCACCAATGCAAGACAATAAAAGAGTAGAAAAGAGGGGGGAAAGTCAGTGTTCTTTCAAATGTCTAGTCGATTTTATATTCAGGATTTATGACTATATTCAGTGTGGGAGACAAAGTGGATACAGCATCTTGCCAGGAAATTCAAACTTTTCCATTTAATGTAATTGTAATGTGGTTAAGTTTAATGTTATAATTTATTGCTTATTCTAATCAGTTTCTTGTCCTCTGTTTTCCCTTCTTTTAAATTATGTGACTATACGTAGTATTTCCTTTAAATAGATCTGTAGCCTTCCAGGTTGTATCATTTTGTACTATTTATAGTATACTAACTTGAGGAATTAACATATTCCTATCTACTATTTCAGTCTACTTGGAGTTGATATTTTGAGTAAAATAGAGAAGCTTTATAAAAAAATGTACAGGTTGTTGTCTCCCTACTTTATGCTATAGTTGTCATATATGTCAACATCTACGTTTATTTAAAAGTCCCTCAAGAAAATTTCATTTTTGCCTGAGTCATATTTATTATTGTAAAATATGAGTGAAGGAAAATAGCTCATGATATCTACTTGGATATTTATACTTTACTGTTATCCCCTCATTACTGCAGCTCCAATTTTCTTGCTGTTATCATTCTTCTTATTCTTAACATAATCTATATTTATTTTTAAGATCATTTGAATGACATAATTTATCACTAATATTTGAAGTAGCTCATTGATGATAAAATTAATTACATTTTCCTCCTTCTGAGAATCTCATCATTTATTCACCATTAAGAATGATTTTGTACTTTACAGGAATTATCGGTTGATAAGTCCTTCTTTCAAAGCTTGACTATAAAATCCCTATGTCTTATGAACTTTTGCTTTTTAAAAAAATTCATTCAATTTATTTCCTTAAAGGTAATAGGTCACATTTTTCTGGCTGTTTTCAAGATTTTAGTTGTTTTTCAACAGTTTAATCACAGTTTGTTTTGACATGATTATTTCCTAAATTTTCCTATTTTTACCTCAGTAAAAATTTTAAATCTATAAATTCAAGTCTTTCAATAAATTTGATATATTTGTAGCCTCTATGCCTTCAAATATTTGTCCTTCTTTATACTTTCCCCTGCCTGGAATTTCAAATTTAACATATTTCATACTATCCCATAGACTAGAGTGCTTTTATTTAATTTTTTTTATCATTCTATTCTGTTTTCAAATCAGATTATTTCCATTGACCAATTCGAATATATTTTCTTTTCCTCTCCATTCTATTTTTATTACCAGGTGAAATAGTTCCAAATTTTCCATTTGGTTTATTTTCTAGTTTCTGTTTCTTTCCATATAAATTTTCTGTTCCTATTTATATAATAGCTCTTTCCTTTACCTCTTGAAATATGTACTTTTCTTAAAAAATATGAACCCAACATGTTTCCTTGATATGTCAATCACTTGCATTATCTCTTGACACATTTATTTTCTTTCCCCTTGGAAAACTGATTTAATATTTCCAGTTCTAAGTGGAAGAATTTTTAATTGTCATCTGGACATTTTGAATAGCATGCTATGAGACTCTGTTTGCTGTTAAAATAACGTGTTAAATGTTGAGCATTTGGCATCTTGAACAACCAACCAGTTAGGTTCAAATGACAAGTTTTCTATAACTTCCAGTGATTCCAGGGACAGTGTGATGTTTGTTCTGCTGCTTTGAGTTTGAATATGCAAATATTTCTCAAAGCACAATGCAGGACTTGAGCTGGTGCTTATAAGGTATTTCAGTTTTCCAAGTTTTTCTTACTTTTTTGCAACTGTTTTGGTACATAATCAATTCAGGCATAAACAAGAAATTGTGTTGGTTAATACAGAATATTGGGGCACCCTGTTTTTAAATCATCTTACTCACTGCCCATCCCAAATTCTTTATTTTCTTCACCTAGTGAATACAAAAGTAAAGGGATTTTTTCCTACTTTCTATTTCTCCAAAAAATTATTTCCTAGTCACTGCAGAGTTCTTAGTATTTAAAGTTTTTCATGGGGCTGAGGTGTAAGTGAAGAATGAGGAAAAAAAAATAATACACAGGAAAATTCCCCCTACTTTTTTGGGCCATAGAATCTGTTTCTCTACCCTTTCTCTTAGCAGAGCTTGAAAAATGGCAGAAAGAAGATGAAAAAGAAAATTGGGAGTCAAGATGTTATAAATTAGGAATTAGAAATTCAAAAGGTAAATAATTACAAGTTACTCAAAGTCTGCACACAAACACACACCGACCACATATTCACACACAAACTCACACACAATTACCAAGGGGGGAAGTATAAATATAACTAGCTATTGTATAAACATAATACACATAGTTTATCTTTCTAGTTTGTCTCTTAGGGCCTCTGTCCCTTAGATAGTCTAGCTTTCAAGCTAAACTTTCTTTCAGAGAATTTCCTGTTTCCATGTGTTTTCACACTTGTACTGTCCTTTAATCAAAGGCAGGAGACAAATATTTAAAGTAAGAAATCTCACTTCCAAAATAGGTCATTCTTTAGTTTTGATATCCCTCTCCAAGTGGGTGGGTGCGAGCACGCACGTGTCCATATGTGTGTGTGTGTGCATGCTTGTTGTTCTTTCTATGTTTATGCAGTATTCCATTGTTATGAGTGCAAAATATTGATTGTTGTAGGTTTATTCCACTTGCTGACTTGCTCAAATCAGAAGTGCATTCAGTGGATAAATTACTCTGGAAACTTCAGAGTAAAGTTTTGTTTGATATGTATTATGTTTCATCTTTACCTATGTCCTGTTTTAAAAGTAAAAACCACCCAAAACACAGTGAAAAATATTGATCTTTCCCCTCACATATGTTATGTATATGATTGAAAGGATAGAAAAGTATTTCAGAAATTCCTTCTAGAGAAAGAAAATATTGTGTTAACGGCAGAAATTTTAAATTGGAAATTTAGCAGCATATATCACAACTTTCTGTGACCAGAGAAGCTTCGAGTTAAATGTCAAGTTCCCAGAGAGTGAATTCTAGCCTTGACTGTTTCCTTGAACTGGTTCATCCAAACAACAATAAAATCTTATTTGGTTCCCAATGTTTTTTTCTGCCTGGAGTATGCTAATCTTTGAGAATAAGACGAAAATTCGCTTCTTCAAAAAAATATTTTCTTTCTAAGTATGTCTTCTTTTACTCAACTTCTTTGCTTATTTTGTTATTTTTGTTTTTGTTATTGAGTTACAGGAGTATTTTACATGTTTTGAATAGTACTTTACATGTTTTGAATATTAACCCTTTCCTATGTAACTTTCTTTATTCTCAGGTGCTTGTAATGACACTAAGCTTTTGGAAAAGGCTCAAATTTTCTAGATATTGACATTGACAATATTTATTCCCACATTCTTCATTCTCTTGCATTCCCTTTTCTTTTTTTTTTTTCTATGAATGGAGAGTCTCTTCTTTTTTCCTCTCTTTGTCTTCTCTTCTATCTCTGCTCACCCCTGTCTTGCTACATCGTTGTCTCCCTAATTCAATCATCCCTTTTAGTCTTTCTTCTTATAATATTTATATAATTTTTTAGTAATAACTCATTCTAAAGTCATGTCTGTAAAGTTTAATTTGTAAACAAGCTGCAGCAGATTCTTTTTCCAGTTTAGGTGAGCAACATAACAGATTATAAAGGATATATCATATTGAAGCTACTTACAAAAAGAAACCATGTTAAAATACCTAATATTTTAACAAGAAGTAAAAATACATAAAACCAAATTAAGAGGATTTAAATTAGTTGAAATAAGCACTAGTACACTGAATTTGAAAGAATTTAAACTGACCTGGTCTTTCTTCCTTTGTTACTAGTTAATTAGGAAATGCAGATGCTATAATGACAAGTTATTCAAAGTCTGCACACATACATATACCACATATTCAAACACAAAAATACACTCACAGATAATCTACCTAAACTAGAAAGTTTAAATGTAACTAGCTATTAATATAAATATCATACTTATAACCTTTGATCTAATTCTATTTTATAAAATCCCCTAATCTACAATGAACCCTGAATCTGATTTTTCTGGGAGATACTGTTTATATTTTTATCCTGTTTTGTTTTATTATATAGTTAGTACCCCTTTCTATTTCTGTATCCCTAAGTATGCCATACAACAAAACACTTAGTTTGTGTTTTATAATGAAGCTTCTACTTAGCACTGAAGTTGTTTTTTCATCTTGAAAAACCATAGTCAAAAAATACTCAGAAATAATGAGAGTTTGGTCCTTCAGTTTTTAGGTGGGGACAGTGAGATCCAAAAGAAAGAAGAAAAAGACATTTTTAGAAGAAACAGGACTGAGACTAACACCCAGTATTCTGATTCTGAGTATAATAATATTCTTGTGACATATAAAGACTTTTCTATGAAAAGATGAAAAATCTTAAGATTGACCAAAAAGGTTTTCCCTGTGATAAGTCAACTTATTTCTATTGATGCCATGATTTAGTCTCTTTATGAAGTCATATAGCTTATATAATAAAATATAATTAGTTAGATTTTCTGGAAATCAAGAGGGTAACATTGCATTTACAATGTTTGTTTGATAAAATACACTAAAATTCTTAATGTGCTTCATCTAGCTCTGAAAAGTAATCATGTCTGTATTAGCTTGCCTTGCTCTTCATAAAACTGTTGGTTGTATTGAATTATATTAGATGAAGAATAATCAGACTTACCCAAAAGTGAGCATGCTTTTTATTGAAAGAGACATAGTCCTCTTTGAGCATTCTGATCTTAATCATAAACATCATCTGTTCACTTAAAATGCTAATTAACTGTCATCAATTCTTACAGTTAGGTTTATCATCCTATTTACCATAAGGAAAGTAATGTGAATAGTAAAAGATCCTAGCTTTGGGTAAATTTGAATTGAAACTTAGAGCTACTCATAAGTTTTTTGTCCTTAAATAAGCTACTGAAATCCTGCAACTTTCTTTGTAAACTGAATTGAAAATTCCTACCTTCTAAAATCATATGCTTGAATCAAATATCTTGGGGGGAAAAAAAAGAAAAAAACAGATGCTTGTCTTGGGCCCTCTAAATGAAAACTCTTAATCTAGTCACTGTAGCATATCTAGAAGTCATATTAGAGAATATTAATATTGTTGTATGATATTGGTGTGATGACTAAACAACAGAAGTCACTTCATTATTAGTCATGAGATATCATGAAGAAGTAAGTAACTTGTTTCTTTAGCCATTTCCTGTATCTGTCCCATGCACTTTGATTTGCACTTTGATTTTAATAGGTTCCTATTTTGCCAAATTTTGCATTTGCTAAAGTTAAATTAAGAGGAACTTTCTTGTCACTATAGCTATAGTGAAATCTTCCCCTGGAGAGATTAAATGTAGTTTCACTAGGCTGCCTCATGACTTGATGCTTTCTTTACCCCTAGGAGAATTTTTATTATTAAAAAACTACTAATTGTCAATAATCATTCTTTAAAAAGCACAGAAAAATATGTTGAGATTTAATTAAGTCGAGCAAATAAAGGGCAGATTTTCAGTAAAAAAAGAATTAGCTATTTCTCTACTAATTTATTTAAGAATAGCTTTTGCAAACTTTGTTGTGAGTGCATTTTATTAGCTTACCTTATAATAAAGTCATCCAAATGTGGTTAAAAAGATATGAAAATTATATAACATTGCTCTTTACATCTACCTGTACCTACATTGGGTAGTATGTAGATAAGGTAGTTTAGTTATGACTATGTGTATGCATTTTGATTAGTGAGTACAACAATGGAAATAATAAATCTTTACCTTTTACTAAACACTACAGTCTAAAATTTTTTAACTGAATTGCTACTTTGAGTAGCATAACAATTCCAAGGTAAGTAATATTATCCTATTTAACAAATGAAGAACTGTAAATATTAAGTAGTCTGTCACTTAAGATCACACAGTGGCAGAGGTAATAAGTAGAATGAGGTTTCATATTTGTCTTATAATTTTTAAGCACCTCACATAAAAATTTTTAAGTATTTCTTTATGATTTTTCTTCTCTATAAAACTTGAACTTTAAGAAACAGAGCTGAGTTCCATAGTCATTCTTTTTTTAATCACTAGAGCCTAGTACAATGCCTGATACACAGCACCTATTTTATTTTGGAGATTTTCTTATTGTTCTAGTTCATACATGTTAGCTACACCAGTGACAGAGTCTCCAAACTTCAGTTCTCTTATCTATAAAATGAACAAGTTAACATGATCTCTGAGACACTTGCCAGTACAGATATATAATTACTTTCTATCTTGGAGGTAAAACAGCAATTTTATTAGACTCAGCATGAAATAACATTCCTACAATACAAGTCCACTAGCACTGTTTACAGCATACCCTGGAAGGTGTCCTTATTCATTCTTAATATCACAGACACCTGGCCTATCTTCAAGGTTCTGCTGCCACCTAATCCCCTTAAAAATTATGAAGACACGTTTTTATAAAATAGAGAAATAATGATGGTAATAGGAGAAACTAACTTTACAGAAAGAAATATTCAATTCAAGTAGAAAGGCTTTGGCCAAGAAAAGAAGTACATGTGGGATGGCCAGCTGGTTAGATACAAAGACATTTATTTTGAACCTAATTTATTTTGTCATGTCAAAATTTGTTCTTAAAAAACATGCTAAGCCAGTCTATCTTCTAGGTGCCAGAATTGCACTCCATTATTTTCCTTATAAATACCAACTTATCAGAAGTATTCAGGTGCCCTGAGATCAATGAGTAGAATGCCTGGTGGGTACATTCATAGTGATTTTTCACTGGAAAAAGTTAGTAGACAAAAAGTCTTATGTACTTTGCTCAGAATCATTATCTGAATTGGCAGCTAAAGTCCCAAGTAAATGTGTGTATGACATGGAACGAGTTGCATATACTTTCTGAGCTTAATTAAGACAGCAAATTCATTCTTTAGCAGTGCTGTGTTACTCTAGTAGTCTCTGTTCTACTAATTTCACTAGGTTATTATAAAAAACAAATAATATCCTCACAGAAACAACAAGGATCATGAACTTTAATGTGTCATCATGAGATGTGACTTCTCAGTGAAAACTGCCGCAGCAAAATTAGGAGAGAAAGATGCATCCAGAAGACAAAGCATCTGAAATCTGTTTACCTGGAGAAGAAGCAGTTAGTGCATTTAAATTGGCAGGGAGAAAAGTATGCATTTGAAAAGCAGAAAATTTCATATGGCAAAAAAATCCTCAAAAAGAGATATCTCATAAAACTATGATTCTAAGTCCTTATGCCAGGTTAGGAAGGGGATTATTATGCCCCACTAAAGCTTTACCATCATATTTTCAAACAACAGAGGAGAGATTGTCAAAGAAATATGTTAGAAAAGCTGCCATTCATGAAGAAGGTAGCAGGGAGAGAGAAAGAAGGTGATATTGCAGGAAAGATAGAAACATTTGTAAATATTGAGAGTTCCTAACACATTTAGAACTATAAACCAAAGAACTATTACAATATTTCAGAATTTCTCCCCTCTCTTCATACACTACCACCATACCAACAAACCAAGAGTTTAATAACTATAGCTGAAACAGAAGCAAGTTCTTCTGGGAATCAAAAACGAAAAAGTTCCAAAATCAAGAAGAAAAACCGAAATAAAGCCTTAAAAATTTTTGGAGCATCTGGTACTATACTTTCAACAGGCTTTATTATAGTCAAATTCCTGTTCAGAAATCCTCACTCTAAGGTCCATTTATTTCAATTCCTGTTGACCAGTACAACATGCTGTCAGCAAAAAAGTTGTAACACATATGAAAACAAAAAAGAAGAGCGAGAGAAAATGTGTCAGAAGTAGATTCAGATATGAGACAAAGGTTGAAATTACACAAATAAAATAACTTATTTAAGAAGTTTGTGGCTGTATACTTACCTGGCAAAGGAGATACCATGATAAGAAGAAGTTAGTAACTCTTATGCAAAAAAACAAATAACAAAGATAGGTAATATAATTAAAGAGATGAATATTCTAAAAAGAAAATAGAAATAATATAATCAAAGTAAAGAATATTTTTTACAGGATCATAAGTAGATTGGACATACATAGAGAATCAGTGAACTTAAAGATAGGGCAATTGGAATTTCTCAATCTAATACACAGAAAGGATATTTTAAAGTAATATTCATGTACTGTGCAATAATATCAGCATTGTATCATGTGCATAGTTGGTAAAAAACAGAATAAGAAAATATAATAGAACAAGATAAATATTTAACATAATAGTGTTCCAGACCTTTCTAAAATTAATGCTAAACATCAAAACACACATCAAAAAAGTTCACAAAATATTCAACAAGATAATTATCAAGAATTATCAAGAAAATAAAAAAAGAATTATCAGAAATAAAAACAACAAACAGGTAGGTATGTCATATTCAAGATGCAGAAAATCACAAACAAGAAAAGCTAAAGAAAAACAAAAATAAAAATATAGAAATAGAAAAGAGAGAATCACAACAAATTTCTTAGAAAAAAATGTGTAAGAAGGAAATCTGATTGTGGGATTGAAGCTACAAGATGGGGCAATTAGAGGAGGAAAGCAAAGTAGGGCCGTGGCACAATGGATTATGGTGTCTTCGTGAAAGTCTGGTATGGTCACATGCATCTGAGTGGGCGTGATTTATGCCTTTGAATTTTATACGCTGTAAAATACAAATAAATTATGAAATAACAAGTGTTTTATCACTAATTAAAATTATTCATAATGAAGGAAAGCCTAAACTCAGATGGTATCAGAAAAAAAATCTAGACTACTACATTTAAGAAATAAATCTTTGATGCCCCGCAAGAGCCAGACACCACAAAGATTACATAGAGAGACAGACTGTTAGATAAAGAACTTGATATCAAGGCAAAAAGTGAGGTTCATCCCAAAAATGCAAGATTAGAATAATAAAAAATTAGTTGTTATATACCATACTTACATAATAGTGAATAGAAACTGTATGTTCATCTTAAGAGATTCAGGAAAACATCTTATCCAAAGTTACATATATTCATATTGAAAATCATTAAAAATGGGTGGAAGAAGGATGTAACCTCCTGATAAAAGGTATTTATGAAAAACCTACAACTATTTTCATATTTAGCTGTGACGAATAAATGTTTTCTTCTTGTCATCAGTGATAAGAAAAAAATATTCATAGAACAGAAAGAAATACCTTGTTAGGAACAAAGAATTGCTGCAAATAGAAATGAAGGGGAAAAATGCCATGATAGAAGTATTAGAAAACTGAATTGTGATGGTGGCTATACAGATATATATTTCTGAAACATCAAAATGCATACCTTCCATGGGTTCACTTTAAGATATATAAATTAACACTAACAAAGCTATTAAAAAAGCAAAAATCTACTAAAACAAAAATTATCAGTGTAACATAAAATTAAGATGTCAAATGATACAGACAAAAACTTAGTACTACATGATTTTTAAAGATAGTTTTAATGAAGCATAATAGAAGAAATATTCCTAATCAGACAAACAAAAGGTCAAGAAAAAGTCAAAACTAGCAAACTAAACATAGAACCCAAACATACAGCAAAAAAGGAGGTGGGGGGGGCAAGGGAGAAACAAAGGAGAGGGATGAACACAAGGGTATATGGTGACAATTCATGGGTGATATGGTGGTGGAAGAACTACAGGAACTACAATGGTATAATAAAAATATTCGTAAAAATTAATAAATAAGTATTTAAAAAACATAAAGAACAATTTGATGGTATCTGCAAAGAATGAAAAATATAAGAGACATTCTCTTCCTTCCTTCTTTCCTTCCTTCCTTCCTTCCT